>JAXGGA010001131.1:0-167857 GCA_038373865.1 Uloborus plumipes
GTTAATCCCTCTTCCATGTCTTATACAGTATAGCCAATCTCTTTTCGTTTGTTGGGCCAATGTTATCCGCAAAGATCAAAGTTTCCCCAGTTGACGGAACCGCCCGATAAGTAACAGGTGATGGTGAAAAACGGTGGTCATATTTGGATACTGGAAGAGAGGTATTTTACATCAAGTAGTGGCTTAAATAGCGCCCTTGACCTTCATGGCACGGGGGGGGGGGGTGCATGATCTGGAAAATAATAGCACGGTGGGTTACTGCTAGAATTATTTATTTCTAACGTACATTTAGTTTATAATCTTTATTTGCATATTATTTTTATTTAGTGTGTAAAATACCACTGTTTAAACTAAACTGAAGACAAATAGGCAAATTATCATGCCATAAATACAAGTTAACTGTATCGGTGGTGAAGTGTTATTATGTGAGCTACGAAGTTGGTAGTTGTGTTTGTTTATATTCGTGTACAAAGTATTCTTGAACTATGTCTCATCTGTCAACTTTCACCAGAGTGGATGTAAATTATGCACACCGCTGTTTGCAGATATTAACTGCTACAGTTGCACTGGAAAAATATTTTTTAAAGTTCAATATACAGGGTGTCCACTCCTATCGTGGCACAATAGCTAATTTCTAAACCCTTAGAGATAAGCATATAGTTTATTTAGGAAAAAATCTCCAAATTACGAAAGAAATTTTGGGTCTATTCATTATTTTTCAAAAAATAAAATTTTGAAAGAGTTACGAAATTTAAATTTTTATACAGCCCCCCAGTCCTATCACTCATATTTAGTAAAACATTCTTGACACTGTAACGTTTAAAACTAAAAAAAAATCACTGTTCTACCATAAAAATTGACCGAGTTATGACGTTTTGAAAAATCAAGATTTTGCATTATTTCATCGAGAGATCGCTTAAGGGACCGTATGCGAAATCCTTCAAAATCTTGATTTTTCAAAACGTCATAACTCGGTCAATTTTTGTGGTAGAACAGTGATTTTTTTTTAGTTTTAAACGTTACAGTGTCAAGAATGTTTTACTAAATATGATTGATAGGACTGGGGGGCTGTATAAAAATTTAAATTTCGTAACTCTTTCAAAATTTGATTTTTTGAAAAACATTGAATAGACCCAAAATTCCTTTCGTAATTTAGAGATTTTTTCCTAAATAAACTATATGCGTATCTCTAACGGTTTAGAAATTAGCTATTGGGCCACGATAGGAGTGAACACCCTGTATATTTTGTCCTTAATCATCATCGCCTCTAGGCTTCTGAGTGAGGGGGCGCACGTACGAATCTTCCGGGGAGGGTGGGAGATACACGTGCGAGTATGTTCGTAACTGTAAACAAGAATGTTAGATGATTTTTGAGTTTTTTTTTTTGCCGTGTAAGGTTACCATTTCTTAATTTTAGATATTAATTACACTTTTTTAGAGAAGTTTTTCTCTACTTGCACGCCAACGAAAACTATAACACTATGAAATACATGAATGGGACCGTTAAAAATAGCGAAACTGTTTATCAAAGTTACCTTGAATGGTTGTAATGAGTCAAAATCAGGTGTTCTTATTTAAAAATGATGCATTTGCTCTTGTGAGAGTGCGTTCCGTATTGGGTCTAGGCCAAATCCTATCCGTAATTGCTTGTAGGTCACGGCTGTATTGTAATTGATCTCCTAAAATGAATTCGGCTTTTTTGAACTTCATTGCTTCTACAAAAGGGAATTAATCGTGGTTTTCTTTTACCCTTATTGCTGCAATAAAACTATTGTTTGATGCTTATTTCATTAATTTCTTCAGTGCCCAAGCGTAGGAATCTCTCAATAAGAGGTAAACGTCATTACACATTTAATATTTCATTTTGTTTTAAATTTTTCTTCTACATTTTTCATTTTCATTCAATGGACCCTATTCACGGTTTGGCAACGGTCTTTGTTTGCGGGTATTTGCATCCAGTTTCCACAATCTTGATTGGTTCCAAATCTTAAATTTCGTCTACTAGGCTCGGTCAATACCCGCAATGACGTCACATGAATAGGGTCCATTGAAGAATGTTTCAAGTCATAAATGGTAACAGCTACGATGGCCACTTTTTTTACACATGTTGTATGTGGTTATTCTGCATTCATAAGAAAGAGAGGCCTATCTCCAAAAGAAAAAAATGTTGGGAAAAACCAGAAAACAAATTTTTAACCTTCATAAATTATATATATTTTTTAATTTTAGTGCTAAAGCAGAACCCTACAAGTGGAATATTTTTTAATTTTTTGATAACTATCTTCGAATAAACAACAAAAAATCTGTAAAAATGAATTGAAGCAAAATTTGGCCTAGGGGCCTTTTAAATCATAAAAGCAGTACTGTACTCCATACCGTATGTATGTTTTAACTCTCTTCATCTGTGTAGTAAGCTACTTTTATACATTCCTTCCTTAAGATTTTTATCTTTCATGTAGTTCTTCAAATAAGTTGTGGAGAAAATAAGGTTTTCTATTTCAACATATAATTTCATTAATTCTTTCCTTTAAATTTAAAAGCTCTTTCATTTAGTTTCTTGTGTATTTGGATAGTTTGATTATAAAGAGAGGCATTACACTTAAAATGGAACTATAATTTGAAATTTAAACACCCAAATTTATAAATTTTATCTGCAAATTTTCTTTTCATGTAATTTATGTCAAAGATTGAGGAAAGTGGCAATGGTTTACGCACTTTAATGTGCATTAATTTGGCAATAACTGAAACTATATCCACAAGAGAACTTCAAACATAACTTACAAGTAGTACTTATAAAAATCTTATAGCAATGAGAACATTAGAAAATACTAGATTTTTTTAAGAAAAAAGTGCATCATTCAATCTAATTTCAATGAAATTTTTGTTAATTTCTTTATTCAACTTAATTTAACTTGCAAAAGCAAAGTTATTCTCCGGAAACAGAAAACTAAACTTGAGACACCAGACTCTTAAAAAGCGCTTACTCTTCAGTGCGGTGCTTTCCAGACAAAAGCAAGTGTGTTGCGATACAATCGTGTTATTATGTCTTAGGTGTTTTTTTTTTTTTCCTTTTCTATTGACGTCAGCAACTTATTAGAAATTATTTTTGTACACTTGCAGATTGGGAGATATAAGAATAAGCTGAAGTTAAGGTTTTCTAGTTTTCCAGTAGCCGGGGTTGTTTATTTTCAATCTTCTGGTAGAAATGTTTATTATTGAAGTATAAATATCACTTTCTACAATAGTTGGTGTAATGTATATATTTGTGCAATGCATTACAAATACATACAAATGAATGAATGTATTTAAATGATGCTTTTTCAACATACCCAAACACATACTGTTCAACCTCGAAAGGCGGGCTAGCACCTTTGAACGGTTCTATTTCAAAAGGGTTGACAGCTTGATTAAGAAAATGCACCATAGGAGCATTAAAGCTTTTAGTCCTATATTAGTTTATTTTTCTAGAACTGATAAGGAAGGGGAATAAATAAATAAAAAAAAAACATCAACGCAAATCAACGCATTCTAATCAGTGGTTAGAAAAACTACATTTCTTTTGTAGCGAACTACAATTACAGCTACTTTGTTATAAATGTAGTTAACTACAACTAAAACTACTTTTTTTTTAAATGTAGTGACTACAAACTACTTTTGAATTGTAGCCGCTACTTCGCTACTTTTTAAAAATAAATAAAAAAGCATATACTGTTTGAGGATTGACCGAGAAAATTCGATAAGTGGTTTACATTAATAAATTAACTCATTTGAATAGAACTAAGAATTGTCTTTTAATTTATTTGTTACTTTTCCTTTTTGTTCTTTTTTTTTTTGCTATAATTTGTCCTATTTAGATTTTTTTTACAATTTTTACGAATATTCGCTACAAGAAAGGATTCAAAAGTTGTAAGATTAAAAGAATTGAACCTTTATTTATTTTCTTTTTAATTTCTTCCCAGGGACTATTTAGGAGCATGAAAATTATTTGAAGGAACATTAAAATTATGATGCTAAATAAACCAATGACATCAAACAGATAGAATGTATTTCGTCAAAATGATGTATCTAAGGATCAGCTCATATTTTTAGTTCTTATTGTGTATTACGTCCGCTGCTGTACCCGTGCAAGATTTGCACCAGTCAGAGTCAATTAAACCTTGTTGTTTTCCTTTGTTCTCTTTAAAAAAAATTTCATTTATTTATTTTTTCAATTTAAAAGTAGTTTCCAGAATTCGCTACAAACTACTATTTTTTTTGTATCGCGCTACTCACTACTCTACTTTTTTTTTTTAATAGTGCGCTACACAACAAACTACTAAAAAATGTAGCTGCTGCAGTAGTTTCGCTACTTGTAGCGCCCTACTTCTGACCACTGGTTCAAATAAACGAACCCAACAAAAAACAATACAAAGCAAAATCTTCTCATATTTCTTATCTCTCTCATCAACCGCACCCCTATTTTGACAAAATCTGTAGAGACCGCAAAAGCGTTAGAGGTCGCCGGAAAAAATATCAAACTGTGCGTATTTCTCCGCTGTGGAAAATTTCATTAATAAAAATCTGTCTGCACAATATTTCTCCATTCCTGTCAGAGTAAGAACACATTCATAGACATTTATGATTTTCAACATTACACTTGGCACAATAAAATTTCATTAAAATAAATGAGTAGGTGCTGGGAATGCAATATCTCTCAGTTCTTTTCAAAGCAAGAACACATTCAATGCGTATTAATTACTTGAAATAAGACATTTGACAAACTAAAATTCCATAAATAAAAACGAGTAAATACTGTGATTGCAATATCTCTCCGTTACTTTCAGTGGAAGAACACATTCAATACAATTTAAGGGTTTTGAACATTACACTTGACGCACTAACATTTCATAAATAAAAACGAGTAGATATCGTGAGTGGACAATATCTCTCCGAAACTTACAGTGGAAGAATATTTTGAATGCAAATTAAGGGTTTCGAACATTACACTTGACGCTTTCGAACATTACACTTGACGCTAACATTTTATGAATAAAACGAGTAGATATCGTGAGTGCAATACCTCTTTCAGTGAAAGAATAAATTCAATGCAAATTTTATAAATGAAATAAAACGCACTAATATTTTATAAATGAAAATGAATAGAAAATGTTAATGCAATATCTTTCTGTAACTTTAAGCGGAAGAACACATTCAATACACAATACTTGTTTCAAATATACTTACAGTAAACTTGATTTGACTCCGTGCCAACACCGGGTTCAAGGCAGCATTGGGCTAAATGGATTCTATCTTAAATGTAGCTACAACTGATTTGTTTACGTACAATAACTGCACAATTACTTGAAGAAACTTAATTTAAATTAGTACGTAAACTTAAGAATGTACACACCAAAAACTCTACATGTATCTTAACCAAACACCTCTTTTCGTTTCGTTTGGGGCTATATGCCGAGGTTTTTGATGAGGACTACAATCTAGTGCCTTGTCTCCATTATACATGATTTTTATTACATATATCTTGTACAGACAATGTATGAAAGAGTTACATCACAAAGGAAGGAAAGTACATCCGGAGCGAGGGTGGGAGTCGAACCCACCGTCTCAGAGTTATCGGCTATACGCCTTAGACCGCTCGGCCACTGAGACCCCAAACACCTCTTTTGCCATCCACACCCCACGCACCTCTCTGTCCAGACCTGTTGCCAATGTTCCTTCAAAAATCATTCCATGTTCCCAGGCGAGCGGCTCAAGGCCCCGTTCCGCCAGCACCCTGAACTCCTTACACTTACCACCTTAAATTTTAATACATAAAAATAAATGGAGCCTCGATGGCCTAGAGGTAGTCTTCTCCTCATTAGCAAGTGGTTGCGGATTCGAGTCCCGCCCTGCCCATGGTTGTTATTTCCACCTCTCTGCGCCGTAAATCTGTGTTGTGCTTGTCAGGAGGCAAAGCGCACAGTACGCAGTCCTCATGTATGTATAACTGGGGCGGATACAAGGGAGGGGCGATGGGGCGATCGCCCCTCCCTTGAGGGACTCTTCTTCAGCAGTTTTTCGACTTTGAAGTTCTAAAAAGGCAATTTTAGATGATCTTCGATGATACTATAAGTGGTTGGGATTCGGGGCTCTGATCTGGATTTTTTTCGAAATTGAAGACCAAAGCATTTGTAATAAACATGTGTTAACCGGTATATGTGGTAAAAAAAGGGGGCAAGTAGAAAAAAAAAAGCAATCGCCCGTCCCTTGGAGCATTTCTGGATCCGCCCTTGATTGTCGAAGCTCATGGTTTCTGTATAATAAAAAAATAAATAATAATAATAAAATAATAAAAAATTAAACAGATACCGTGAGTGCAATATTTCTCCGCCCCTTCCAGCGGAAGAACATATTCAATGAATACAGTGGAACTCCAGAAACTAGACAACCACAATAAGTCGACATTTATTTTCCCAATAGTTGGTCCAATGTTAATTTCAATGGGTGCAAACCTCTCTAATTTGTCTTACATTTACAGGAACCTCTATAAGTCGACATCCACTCACAATAGTAGTCCTTTTTTTTCGACCGAAACTGGGAAAGATCCCATCCATTTCTGAGAATTCTGTTGCTTATAGGTCAGTCAGTTCATTGTTTTAACGAAAGTTTGCCTTTTCTCTGTGGCAAGGAGTACTTATCTATTTTCAAAAACTGTTTAGTTATTTCTAATGAGGTATTCAAGTTTGTTCCGTATTTATTTTGTTATGTTCTTTTCAAAAAGGAAAAAGAAATGAAAAATCGTTTACTAAAATTACACCGCGGGGTTTCGAGTTACCGAGGCTCCACCGTATTAATGACTGCGAAAATTACACATTACACACTAAAATTTCTTAAATAAGACTAAACTCCACATATTTGAAGGGGTGCCCACAGGGGGGGGGGATTTTTTAACCTAATTTATTTATTTAAATTATTTTTTGTTTATTTTTTTAATTTAAATTATTTACTGATTTTTTAATCAAAAATATTGATTATTTTTTTTATTTAAATTATATCTTTTATTTCTTTATTATTCATTTATTTATTTTTGTGTGCGTGTGTATGTACTTGAAATCTCTGGAAGGGAAAAAAGCGATTCTATTCTGCGCATAATTTAAACTTTTAAAAAATTAATAATATATATATTTTAAAAAAAATTAAAAAATAAATAATATTTAAAATAAATAAATAAAATAAAAAGGAGGGATAAAAATAAAAAACATGAGAGGATTCTAAAAATTTTTGAGGGGAATTAGCGCCATTGAGCTTGGGGGGGGAGGGCACCCCTGCATGTTAGTGCCATATTTTCCGGTATCATCAACTCAAACTTTACAAGTGGCATCTCACCATCAAAACGTGATTTATACCTTCGTAAAGTCCTAATATATGTTTACGTTCTTATCATTAATTAGACTCAGCTGCACCACCACCGCCACCTGCTTCCAATAAACCGGACGAAGAGATGCGGTTTACCGGACTACGGCGTCCGGATAATCCAATACCTTCTCGTGCCTTTCACGCTCTTCAGAAGATGACGACTGGAGCTGAGGAAGCACTGTCCGGAGCGCCCATGGGTAAAAACGCGATTTCTATAATATAAAAAATTTTCCTTCATGATGAGTTAACAATCAAAATTAAATGCAATATCGCTCCAACTCGGTTATTCCATGTTCCCAGTCCCCATGTTCCCAATTGTTATCCAGTGACTGCTGTTTCTTCCTTACTGTGGACTCATCAATCTGGCATGGGAGGTAACGGTACTTATCCGTTAGCCGGGCGCAAGCGACAAATCGCCAAATAATGTTCTCTAAATATGTAGAATTCCGCCAAATTTCTCACAACCGTATTTGTTTTTTTTTTTTTTTTTCAAAAATACGCCTCCCTTTGTACATATTTAACAATGTTAAATTTAACAAATTAGGAGATGAAGTATGTGAAAAGTACAAAACAACCCACATGGGTAAACATTCAATTTGGTATATGGGTGATTCTACAAAAATGGGCAAATTTGTGTTCCATACTGATTGCTCTTTTTGTTTTTATTTTAATAAAAAACTATTTTGGGAATATTTTTATGCGTCTTTTGTTCTATAATTTCCGTTATCAACAATGTCAATATTTAATTATTATTCATTTAAAAAAATGGATATTAGATTGAAATGTCATCCACATGCCCTGTCCCATAGGTGCCATTTTCACAATCAACGGAATATAGATTTAAAAAAAATAATTAATTTTTTTCTCAAGAGTTTTTTATTTATAAATATGAATGTGTGCAAGATGTAAATCACAAAAAAAGCAAAATAATATGAAAATAATATCTCTAAAAGTTAATCTAAACTTTGTCCCAGCGATTATCAGTCATCCACATGTCTAAAAAGTATAGATATTTTTCTCTGAAATGTTATATTTCAAAATCTGGCAACACATCTTAAAACAAAGCATGGAACTTTGTTATTCCTGGATGAGGATTAATTTTGCTGTTCTGCAATTCCTTTTTGATAAAAAGCAAGCTAAACTCAACTTTCAAGGCAAGTGTTTTTTATCTTTGTCATTAACATGCCCCACAGAATGCATGTAAAATGTACATGTAAATAAATTTTGACAATGAATAATCCTAAGGCTTACATTTGTGAGTTCTAATTCGAAGTGAAGCCGAAAAATATTCAGATATGACTTTTTGAGAACACAATTACTTGTGTTTTGTCATTCACATGCCCTTTTTCTATTGTCATTCACATGAACCAATATAAGGCAAGTGGATGAATCAAAAACCAAACTATGACAGTACAATGTTTAAAAATTATATCTAACAGTTTACTGGTTAAAAAATTTCATTAATATACCTATTGTGTTTGTGTTATTCACATACTTACTGTGTTATATTCACATACCCATTGTGTCATCCACATGTCCTTTTTATCATTCACATATGCCTTCAAAAAATAAAAATGCAAAAATACAATAAAATACAAACATTTAAGCTCTGCTGATATTCTATTTTAATTATGTAACTTATCAAGTGCTTTGCTGATTTTTTTCAGATTTTTAATTTTAAATTAATTTTTTGAATTCTACATGTTAGAAATATTCCCGTATTTGTAGAATCACCCATATACACCAGAAAAATAATTTTGGTTAATAATAAATTAAAATAAAAATATAAGTAAAATATTTGAATCGTTTATTTCGAAAAGGTAACATCTCTATTTTGATTTCCTCTGTCTCTTTAGAAAATTAAACAGCGCACGGTTATATTTTTGAATATCATAATCAATGGTTATTTGGTAAATTATTGCAGTAATTGTGTACTTAACTAAAGGCATTTTTTCATTGATTATGACATTCAAAAATATAACCGTGCGCTGCTTAATTTTCTAAAGAGACAGAGGAGATCAAAATAGAGACGTTACCTTTTCGAAATAAACGATTCATTTATATAATGGTAATGGAAAAAATAAATAAATAAATAAATAAAATACATGAAAAAAAAGCAATTAAAGGAATAAATAATAAAATATATAAATAACAAAAACTAAATGAAAAAGAAAAAAAACATATATATAAATAATAAAACATTATAATTAAAGAAAAAAAAAGAAATGTAGATAATTTAATAATTAAACAGAAGAAAGAACAAGAAAAAGGTGCAGTTGACGTATTGACGTTAAGGAAAAAAAATATACACTGCTCGACATTGAAAATGCAACACCAAGGAGTGGTCAGAAATTGATGAAATTTGGTAAGAAGACAGAGACAGCATGGAACAATAAGTGATATTTATTTCAAAATAAATAAGCAAAATTTAGAGCGAGGACGGCGTCGGCTCAGTAAGAAGTAGGACCACGATGCACGAAGAAACACGTCTAGGCGTGGAGTCAATAATCCTGCGGATGGTGTCCTGAGGGATGGCCCTCCATTCCCTTTCAACCATTTGCCACAGTTCGTCCTCTGAACGACAGGTTCTGCAAACGGCGTCCAATCACGTCCCACACATGTTCGATTGGTGACGAGTATGGTGGCCAGGAAAGCATCTGTACACCTCGTAGAGCATGTTGGCTGATTCGAGCACTGTGAGGCCGGGCGTTATCCTGTTGAAAAATTGCATCCTGAAGGTAGGGGATTGCCGCAGTACATTATCTACATATCGTTGGGCCGTCATAGTGCCCCGAATACGAACTAGAGGTGATACGGAATTGTATGCAATAGCGCCCCAAACCATTATGCCACGTTGTCGCGCTATGGGGCGTTCCACAGTTACTGCCCGGATTCGATCTTTCTCCGCGTCGACGCCACACACGTATGCGATGACTATCGCTGGACAAACAGAAGCGGGATTCATCTGAGAACACTACGGTTTGCCTTTCTGCCATCCACGTCGCTCTGGTCCGACACCATTCCAAACGTTGGAGTCTGTGCTGTGAGGTCAATGGCAGTCTTCTTAGCGGGCGCCGTGATTGCAGGCCACGTGCAACCAGTCGACGGGAAATGGTTCTGGTCGACACAGGAACATCCAGGGTACCTTGCACGTGCTGCAGAATCGACGTACAAGTGACTTGCGGGTTCGCCACAGCTTGTCGGTGAATCCGTCGATCCAAGCGGTCTGACGTCACTCTGGCTGCACCTGCACCCCTCAATGTGGCTACATTTCCTCTTTCCAACCATCTCCGACACAGCCGAGATTTATCGTTGAGGACGGCGTGGCATTTTCTCCTATCACACGTACCCTTCGAGACAAAAACCAAATTTCTCCGATAATTAGTCTGACAGAAAAACCAACATGAACATAACCCACTTTTCAACTTCATTCTCTTATATCTTACTTCACGTGCGTCGGAGAGCTGCGCATTTCATATTATTTGCATAACTCAGTGACGTGCGTCTACGGTAAAATTTGCATGAATTTCTGACCACTCCTTCTTGGTGTTGCATTTTCAATGTCGAGCAGTGTATTATCCGAAAAGAAAATGCTTGTGGTCTATTAGAAAAGAAATAAGAGCAGTTATTTTCTTTTTTGCTGCAGGAAACGAATAATAGTTTTTTAAGTCTCGAGTCCAATTGCCTATAGAACGAACATACCAACCGGAGGCCGCAGCAATGGTACGGCCCAACTGGTAAATTTAAGGTAGAGCTCGGGTATATTAGCTACCACTTTTTTGGTACTCTTAGCTTCCATTAGAGGATATATGCCTCCAGTTCAGTTACTGCCTTAGCCAGACTGATAGTTCCATAATAAGAACTAAACTACAGTTTCTGAATGGAATGGCCGAGATGGTGGTATATTGCATGTATTCCTATACCTTAGCCCTGGCCTAGGGGCGATAACTTACTGCTAATTGCTAAACCGATCAGAATTATTCTTCTCTGAAAGATATCATTTCAGAGTAACAGTAAGAGATCTATGAGTCTGAGAAGAACAGCAAGATATCCTGCTATTACTTTAAGGCGACGATATGTCTATTGTCTTTTCTCACCTCTGAAATCAATTCTTGACCTTAAGTGAATTGTAAAGTCATCCACAAGAAAATGCCTTATTTACAACCAAAGCAGGGTTATTAGAAAATTAATTATTGCTTTAGATGTCAAGAGGACTTTACAAATCCAAAGCAAAATAATTCCTTTTCTAAAGTTACTTTGCATTCCAAAAGCACACATTCTTCTTTGCATTGGAGAAGGAGTTCAAAAACCTCGAAATACGTGTCTAAAACTTCTCGAAATATTTGCACTTTGAGTGCATTTTTTTATGGTTATTATTGAGAGCTCACATACTTTTTTAACAATTTTTAGGATTAAATCTAAATTAAACTACTTTATGTACAACGGTGTTATTTTTTTAACACATGTCGCTTTTTTTGATAAAACATTTATAGCTTGTAATTATTATTCTAAACTATTTTCTTTTAAACACGAAATTTCAATGACAAAAACTTCTTTTGTAGCCACCAGAAAAAAAGTATTTTTTCCTCTTAAGCTATACCAGAATTCTTTCCTTTGCTGGTCATAACAAATCAGACTGTATATATTTGCATACTAAGATTGGCAAGGTAGCTTAAAACCAAATGTTCTAAGGGATATCATCCTTTCCCCGACAGCCCACTAAAGTCCATTCTGTTCCATTAATAGCTTCTTCTAAACTGTGTACTTGAGCATATTTTTAGCTTTAATATTTAAAACAGTTCTGTATTTCATTTATTCCAGACTTAGATGATTACTCTTTTGGGTATAATTAAGCACAGCTGAGGAAACGCAATTCATTTTCTTGGGGCAACCAAGAACTCGAAGATAGTTTTCTATATTTAAAAGTCATAACTACCTCTGAGAAGTATCAAGGATCTGTTTTCAGTTCTAATGCATGATTACACAAAATGTGTTTCTAAATTGGGACAAAAGTGATGGATTTCGGCAGATTTTAAAACTAAATTATTTTTGATGTACGCGGAAGGGAAATTAGTTCTTAAAATGGAAGCAGTGGATTTAGATACTCTGTCGGGGATGATAAAAATGTTGCAAAAATGTTCTGGACGCATATAATCTATTTTGAGATTATTGTTTTTGATAATTATTTTGTTTTTGTGAAAAAAAAATATTAAACCGCTTCTTTGAACGGGAAAAAAATCGGATGCGATTGATGCTGTTATGATTTGTGTAATATTGGTGATTTCTGGTGTTTAAATTATGGTAAAACAAACTTTGTCCTTCAGAAATTCACGAAATCATATTATTGCTCACTGAATAAATTAAACTATAGTCGTAAGATTTTTTATTTTTATTTTCTACTTAAAAAAAACAATTTTTTAAGTATATCTCACGAAAATAAATATACGCAAACGTATATGTAAACATTGGTTGTTTGCGTTAATAGTTTATTTTATTATAAGGACACATAGTGTAAGCTTTCAATGTTTATCATTTAAACAACTTAATAATTACTTAAAACCAAATAATTATGAACAAATAATTATTTAAAAAATTCTCTCGTTAATAATAAAGGAAAAAAAAACTCAAAATATGTACAAAGAGCACTTTTTTTTATTTCTTAGGTGATAAACTTCTCTTTCGTGCAGAAGCTCCTTGTTAAACTCGAAATACACGTCTGCAATTTTATTCCTCTTTATACGTTAATTTTCGCATTTAATATACAAGAACAGCAAGAAATAAATTTCGCACTTCAAAGGAATCCGTTCTATTGGTCCGAATGGGATGAATTTTGCACCACAGATAATTCAAATGCTGCGCTTGACATTTATGAAACAAAATTTTCGAGTTCAAAAAACCACCCATATATGGCGCTGTATACTGAATTAAATTCAAACATTAAAAATTAAAAATTTTAAAAACCCATGACTCACAACAAAACCAGAATCAAGAGGGAAAATTGAAAGCCCTTTCAAAAGCCTTAAACTATAAAATCAATTACAAGTATTTTATTTGTTAAAAAATAGAAACTGGCAACTGATAAACATTTTAATCTATATACATAAATGACTACTTTTTGTATGTATTGTATAATCTTTAAAACTACTGGACCGATTTTAACCATTTTTTCACCGTCGATAGCTACAGTAACAGGGAGCAGGATAAGCTATAATTTATTTCTAAAAAGCTTAGTTTTAAAAAATTATTATGGAAAATAGGAAATTTCATGTAATTTCCCCATTAAATGATTAAATTTTCAACCCATTGTTGCAAAATTTGATTGCCTCGCAACAACAATATTAAGAGTAATCATGATGAAAATTTTGAACCAAGGCTTCTCTGGAGTAAGTATGAAATTTATTGCTTTCTTAGGATTTTTATATTCATCTATGCCAATAATAGATACCGGGTTAAATAAAAAGAGAATTGATTTTGGCAACAGTTAAAACATAGAAAGTTATTTTTTGGAAAATCACACGGATAAAAAAATAACGCATTTAAGTTTGTGATTTCACGTTCTCCTTCACACCCAGTTAATCTACCGCATGGTCACAAAAAATAGCTTTGAGAAATATGATTCTACTGGGCTTAGTTGAAAATCATATACTGTAAAGGCCTTTTTATTCGCGAGGCCTTAATTTTCGCGATTTTCGCGAGCCCTTCGTAATCGCGAAAATTTAAGCCTCGCGAATTTTTTTTTTCGGTTCTTTCGGTACTTTTGGTTCTGTACATTTCATTTCATTTCATTTCACACCTCCAGGGTCCCCCGGGGAGGGTGAACCGGGGAGGGTGGTACAGAACCAGGGGAGGTTCTGTACATGCAAAATTCGCGAAATTTTCGGCCCGCGAAACCACCGATATATTCATTTTCGCGAAAATTACGGCCCGCGAAATTAAAGGCCTTTACAGTATTATATTTTTGGATTTGGCATGTTGCATTTAAACCTGTGCGATGCCGGGCACATTAGCTAGTAAATTATAAGAGTTTGCTTTCCTTGTCTGCCAACAATGACAACGGTTCCGATCGCGTGAATAACGGCTACGCTGCATTTGCTAAAACATGCTATAACTCGCGTTCTGTAGAACATGGAAGATCCAATTATATCGTATCAGATGCAGAAAATTTTTCTCTTTCTTTTGGTGCTATTTTTTAAGTTTTAAAGTATGTTTTCACTGCTAAAATCCCGAAAAACCTTTCAAAGGTTTTTAATTAATATCTTCGTTAATTAATACCATCCGAAGACGCAACCTAGCTAAGAACACTCTCGATCAACTCCCCTTTCGAACAAAAAAATTTTTTTTTTCAAAATCGGTCTATCCGTTTAGGCTGCAGGGTGCCACAGACAGTTAACACATCAAACACATAACCCCCTTCCTTTGTGTGTTGGGGGTTAAAAACACATTGAATGCTTCATAACTATTCAGCAACCTAAAAAATTCAGCATAAAACTTCTCGATAAGGCCCTCGCACCAGCAACTCCGCCCTACCTCAGAGAAAAGCACTCAACGTCAAAGCAAACGCCATGATCCTCAAAGTTGAACAGACTCACTCCAGAATAGAATTGTTTGCTTAAAGAACATTGTGGAACGGTCCGAAAGTTGTACTGAAAAGTTTTTTTTTTATTATTTTTTAATTATTATTACTATTTAATATTCATAACGCATTACATGCTTTCAGTCTACAGCGCCACTTATAGGTGATTTTTGAGCTAAATTTTTTTAATAAATGTCAAGCGCGTCATTTGAATTATCTGTTGTTCAATTTTCATCTTATCCGGACCAATAGAAAGAATTTTAGGGCTCCCTGAAGTGGACAACTTATTTCTTGCTCACTCTGTATTTGCTTTCACAAATATGAAGTTTTTACCTCTCATTCACACAGTACGTATTTACATCTGTATGCTGTGAATATTGAATCACGCACTGTTCTAATGCACACTAAATCCACTTTAGATCCCAGATACAACAACGAGACCGGCCAGGAAGGCAACGGAGACGCACCTGTAGATATCCGTTACAAGGGCGGATACATACCCGGAAGATCTTTCAAGATGCTGCAAGAAATGACGGGCATGGACGAAAGTGGAAGTAAGACTCGCTTTTGGTGTAATTGGTCCACTTTCTTGTAAATTACACTTCCCTGGAAGATGAAAAATATTTCAATTTAGAGTGAAGACCCAACCAAAGTACCTCAAGAGATACGCCAAATAATGTTTTCCACCGTTTAGCCAGCTTGCAGGAAATTAGTGAGGATGACCAGCATGCCCGGATTCGTATAAAAGTTACTTTTCGTATTTTTTGACTCCCCCCCTCCCCGCTTCAAACGTTTACTATCTTAACTGTGCACCTTATTTTGACTATTTTTGCCATTGGAAGCATACATTTAGGACGAATTGTTGCGGAAAAAAAGGTCATGTAAGTTAAAACGGAACACCCTGTTTATATAAAAGAAGCATTAATAGTTATAATGAAAAGAATTAAAATTAAACAGCAACCAAAGGAACAAAAAATGTTGTTTTACAAGACATTCGTGTAAGTTCTGATGTTCTCGTATATTTAAGTGATTAATCCATGTTTCTTCAACTATTTCTCAATTATTGGACTTATAAGATGATGTTCTGCTTTCATAATGCCTAAATTAAGTAATTAGCAAATACCAGATGGTAGGTGGTTGCCTATGTTACTGAGATATTTTGGCATGCAATCATAACCAGTCTTTAGTGTGACGTCTCCCACAGCCTCTTTAATGATAAACATTATCCCCTTGTCTTGGATGTTAGCCCAAAGTTTATCTCTTGATTCTAATGTCTGGTCAACTTTAAAATTGAAGGACTTGTGAGAGGAAAGTGTAATGTGAATAAAAAGAAATTGCGAGTAATGAAAGTTCAAAGTTTTATTGTTGCAGTTGTTGCAGCTTTTTTGTTTTCTGGTTTGTCGTTAAGTATGCGTATGAAATTGGTGTAATGATTTCTACTTTTTCATGTACCAATTTTTATTTGCTTCCCTGTAACCATTGCTTACCATGTTCCAGAGCGTTCTTTTTTTTTTAATGTAACATAGCCCCTTCATCCTCCAAGCCCTTCAATTAGTAGTTCAATAAAGTAACTATTTGTCAACTCAGAACAAAGCAAAATACTTTGGATTCCTACATTCTCTTGTGACTTTTCTAGATCCAGCTGAAACCGTTGTGCCTTCTGTTCTACAAGAGAAACGCCAACAGAGGAAGCCCCCACCCCATTTGCACCTGAACATCAACCAGCCACCCCCTCCGAAGCAATTTCCCCAGCCAAACGTGCCAGCATCCCAGCAATCCTCAGAAGAGGCCCCCAAAATGTACAGGGGTGGTCGCATCCCCTCACAGTCCTTCCGCATGCTGCAAGCTATGACTGGAGAAAGTCAAGACTCTCAAGGTAATATTTAAGAACTATTAATAAAATAGTTACATACTTACTGTTAGTTTTCCTTGTGCAACTTAATCCATTAATGCCTGACATTTTTTTTCCAAAGATATTTTGTACACTGGTTACAAACAGTGTTTAATGGATAGGAATAATTTTAAAAATATTATGTAAAAAATAATGTTTTTATTAAGGAAAAAACAATCATCCCTTAAAACTTACGATAGACCCCAGAGGGTACTCTTTTTACTAAATTTTTTTTCTGCCTACGATGTAATATTTATAAGAAGAAATAAAATCAGCAATTAACATAAACTGGGAAGCTGCGAGTATTATTTACAAATATAGCAATTAAAGAATTCAATTATAGTTAAGCATCGATATCGATAAAACTTGTTTTGATTTACATTTAGGTAAACTTTAAAAATATTTATTCTTCACCTTTTTCTCAACGTTTGGAGAGTTTTTTTTCTGAGAATTGTTCTACTTTAATGTTCCAACTTAAATTCCCTCTTATTTTTTTCTTTACTAGCGGTACCCGCACGGCTTTGCCCGTGGTATAAAATTAAAAGTTCATTTGTAAAATAATTGATATAGCAGAAAAAATGCTCTATTTTAGTTGTAATTCAACTATAATTCCTTCAAAGTATGATATAAAAATCTGGTATGGACCCCACGCTACTTATTTTTACGTGTAAATTTCTTAGTAGATGCCTTAAATGCTAAAATAGTGCTTGGAGTGAGCAATACAACAGTTCAAACATTTATATCCCTAGTTTGCCACGAAACAATGCAAAAAAAAATGTTTTACAATGATTAATCCCCTAAATATCGCCGATTTTAACGTCATTCAGTGGATTTTTCGCAAAATATCGCCAATAGCGCTAAATTGAATCCAAATTAAAAAAAAGAAAACATTTTTTTTTGCCAACTTGGCGATATGTCGCCAAATTGGCGGCAAATACTTGGCGACCAAAAGGTTGGCGATATATCGCCAAGTGGTCGTGCCAATTCATATCACTTTTGTCTGCATTGAAATGAACACTGATTTACTCCATAAAAGGGGCAGTGCCCATCCCCCCCAAGCTCAATGGCGCAAATTCCCCCCAAAAATTTTGCCATTCCTCTTTTACTTATTTATTTTTATTTTTAGCGCTCTCTATTTATTTTTTTTAATATTATTTATTTATTTATTTATTTTTTTTAATATTATTTATTTATTTATTTATTTTTTATCACAATTATTATTATTTAATTAAAAAAATTCTGCGCTACGCCACTGAAAGTTATCATTTTATTATGACTTAAAAATAGACACTGAAGGTATAAACTGAATGCAATGCTTCTAATCACATGATTTTTACGCACTATTTGTTTAAATAGGGCTGGGTGAAATAAACAGAATATGAAGGGATAAGATTAGTTAAAAATATTTACAATAAACAGCAATAAATTAACTAAATAAACTTGATTGTGCTATGCAAATGAAAATAACTATTATAGTACAAACAAACATTTTCGTAGATTAATGAGTGTCATATAAATAAAACAATCATTTCAACTCGATCTTTGATAGTAATATCAAACATTGAAAGACAATTCAAATGTTTAAAAATATGACGCATAAAAAGGTAGATAAATACCATAGTAATATTTATATGTGTTAACCAGCGAAAAGCGTGAAGCCGTAAATTTCCACGAAAATTTTCTCATTTGGGAGTTTATAATGAGGCATAAATTAATAAAATCAGATAATAAATTCGGGTGGGATAAATATAATAAAAATAGCTATGAAAATGGTTAGTAATTCCCAATAGCAACAAGAAATTAAATCAATGATATAACTTACACTTAGCAAATGAAAATAATGCCTCTTTGCCTGGACCGTCATTTCAAACTTTTCCAGCGGGGGCAATGGGTATGTATTCAATGTAAAATTTGCCAAAAAATAGTAAAAACCCCGCCCACTTGCAGGTAAACACATTGGTTTCCCAAAGCCGGGGAGGGGGAGGGGGGGGGTTGACCCTCTGACCCCCTAAATGACGGGCCACCCTCCACTTCGTAAGAGTCCAGGTGCCTCTCAAATGGTAATAGCCATCAAGAAATAATTGTGCAACATAAAAGAATCTTAGTCCCGTTAGAAACAAACAAATTAACTTCTAAGGCAGACACTAAAAAATTCATTTTCTCCCTTTTAACTTTTAGCCCAATATTCATGTGCCATAGATATCATAGAACCAATGAATTCCCTATTTCAACGCATGCATAAAAACCAGGGCTGCGGAGTCGGAGGAAAAATGGTCGACTCCGACTCCGACTCCGGGATTTTAAAACTTTCGACTCCGACTCCGACTCCGACTCCCGACTCCTGTTTAAAAAAATTTTTTTTAAACCTAAATATGAAGAGGGAAAAACCCTAAACAAAAGGTTGAAAAATTAAGTCAATTTTAAAAAGTTTCATTTTTATTCATAGTCGTAGCCAGGACTCACTTTAGGGGGGGGGATAGCAAGCTGGGGCATCCCAGGAGGTCATGAGAGGTCATTATGACCTCTCAAAAAGTTCAATTTTCTCAAGAATTCTCGCAGGTAATTTCACCACATTTACCTCAATTCTCGGAGGACACTGTGACCTCTCAAAAAGTCCATTTTCTCCGAGCAATAGACAAGTTCCGCTCTTGTCATTTGACTCCGTACAAAACTAATCCTTTTCTTGTTAAATTGCCAGACTTTATTTTAACACATTGCATTTTTGCTGCAAAGACCCGCCATTTGAAGCCCTTTTTAATGATCCTAGATGCTTAGGATTTGGATATTTGACGCTGAAAATTTGTATGTGTTACTTTCAAAGATATGTTTTCACCTCCATAAAATTTCATCCAAATCGGAGGTGGTCGGAGTCGGAGTCGGAGTCGACATGTTTTTCAGCGACTCCGACTCCGACTCCTTTGGTCCAAAATCAGTCCGACTCCGACTCTTCGACTCCGACTCCGACTCCGACTCCGCAGCCCTGATAAAAACAGTTCAAGATTTTTAAAATGCAAGCCATGCCCATATATAGCCACTTAAAACTATGAACCGTCATTAATACTATTTAATAAACCATGTGTTTGGTGGTTATATATATATATACATATAAAGTGTACCTTTTTGAAATCAAATAATTAACAAAGTAAGATAGTTCTAAAATACTGTTACAAGGAATGTTTAATATAAATCTTACCTTGAAGTTGATGGTGCATTTTGTATATTTGTCATTGTCACCGTTGAAACAATGGAGCCTGTACCCGTGTTACTAGCCGCTTTATCCCAAGTACTACTGCCTTTCTTAACAGCTACAACTTTGTACTTGATATTAATATTATTTCTAAATTTATATGCATGTTTTTTGCGACAATGTTCAGTCCATTTGTCTTGTCTGTGCACAGTGTTGCAAAGTACTTCTAAACATTTATATTTGAACGAAGTTTTGAGAGCTCTAGGCATCTTCGAAGGATTTCTTTTAAAATTTCACAAAACTTGAACCGCCATTTACTATGAACGCGACAAACTGCTACAAAATAGTCGGTAACAGCGCATCTCACATTAATATGGCAACATTACGGTAGGCAGAAACTGTGACACTCCGCATTAAGAAATCTTTATCATCTAGTGTTAAGATTAAACTGAACTGAAGTGTAAAAATAATAATAAAGTAATAAAAATAATATCAAACGTTGGAATACCCGTAGCTAATGACTTCGGAGCAGAAAAAAACTGCATAATTTTGTAGTTGTAAAACGACAATTTGTTGATGTTATTTGTCTATTAGGGTGAAATACAGCAGCTAAAACACTCGCGCAAATAACGAGTTCCAGGCGCCACTAATAAATAATGTTTAGGCTAGAAGTTCCTATTTTGCATTTGAGCCGAGATTTGTTATGGTGTCAGTGGTAATGCTGAAGTTGAATTGATAGCGTATCTTTTTTCCCCCGCTTAGCAGTCTAATTCTAACTACTCAGCAACAATTCAGATACAAATCGTTCTATGAGAAGTTAATATTTTTCGATATTAACTTCGCAAAAAAAAAAAAACTTAAATAAAAAAAAATTAAAAAAAAAATTAACAAAAAATTATTAAATAATTTAAATTGAAAAAATAAATTAATAAATAATTTAAATAAATAAATAAATAAGTTAAAAAAATCCCCCCCAAAAATTTTGATGGCGCAACTTGCGCCATATTCCCCCCCTGTGGGCACCCCTGAAAAGGGGTAAAATACCCCCTTGGAACATTCGAATGCAACCCCAAAGGGAGAAGCACAAAAATAAGCCAAAAGAGAAAATAAGAACAATTTTGTTGCTCACAGAAACCAACAGAAATCTTACAAAGTTGAAAAGAAGAAGAAAGTTTTCTTTCCTAGCTTAAAAAACAAAACGATACATTTTCCGAAATTAAACACTTTAAAAAGAACGATACAATATCGCAATTGATACGATATTTGGTTAATCTGTGCTTTAGGTACCCTTTTCTCGCTGAATGGGCGATAGGTAACCCTGGCTATTTTGCGTAGTTTCTCTCGGAGCTTTCAATTCCGCGAGACACGCAAAAACGCGCCAAGGTCCCAAAGCATTTTCACCGGGAAAAAGACAGGGTTGCCAGAGAATTGAAACAAAAAAATACTACGCCTCCTCTAAAAAAAATATTACAAAATACTACTGTTTCCAAACGTTGCCAAAATCAATGTTGCTGAAATGCGAAATCTATGAAAATGAAAAAAAAAAAAAATAAATCCGCCAAATCTTTCAATTAAGTCATTAGTTTTTTGGAAACAGGGTTGCCGGAAAAATACTACTCTCCTTATTTGGGCCGAAAAAATACTACCGTAGTATCAAAAATACTACGCCTGGCAACGCTGGAAAAAGAACGAAACAAATAAGTATGAACACGTAACCATGGTAACAACATGAAAAGTTGATTTCCGTTGATAAAATTATTCATTTCATCTATCTTTTCAAACAAATTTTATTCTCGAGTTCAACCATTTTAGAATCGTTTGGCTTGCTTTACTGAAGGTAAGCCTTGAATTCCGGGATTCTAAAAACAATTATTACAGCTCTCCTGATGATCGTAGAAACTTCAAAAAAAAACTTCATTTTGTGCAGAAAATTTCAAGCTTTCGAATGACATAAGACTTGAAAATGTGTATGAAATATTTCTTCCCTATTTTATCGAATGTCCGCTAAGAATTCGAATAGAAAAAGAACGAAATCGAATTTTCGAAAAATCGCTTCGAGGTGCAAAACTACA
Organism: Uloborus plumipes; assembly: GCA_038373865.1. Classification (NCBI taxonomy): domain Eukaryota; kingdom Metazoa; phylum Arthropoda; class Arachnida; order Araneae; family Uloboridae; genus Uloborus; species Uloborus plumipes. The sequence goes on from JAXGGA010001131.1 coordinate 22,116, forward strand.
TGCAACAAACTAATTTTGTGCCAAGTGGCATGAAAATCGACCGAGCAGTTTTGGCGCTACGCGCGTAACAGGCAAACAGAAAGAAAGAAATAAGGACAGACAGACCCACCTTCAGCTTTATTATTAGTAGAGAAGAGATAGAGAAAAGTATTTCCTTTTTATTTTATACATTAACTATCTGCGCTGCATGGTCTACCTCGAAGGTAGTTGTTCAAGTTTCGCATGCTCAACAAATAGGCTTACATAAAAGTTTTTAAAAAGTGCTAAATTTCCCATCAAATTGTAAAAAGTAGTTATTTTATGACTCAAAATTTAAATTTAAACCTCTTAGATTTCAGAAAGCCACTTTGTAAATTCCTAAGCATAAAAAGATCTGTCAAATTTGGTAAAGACCCAATGTACACTGGATTTGTTTAAGAAACCTACATACAGGCATACATCAATTTTTATGAATTTTTTTTGTTATATGATTTGCTTTTTTCTTCTTTCTTTAATATTTTTTCGATGGTTATATCTTAGAAGATTTTGAACCATCTTGTTATTCAAAATATTGTTTATAATTAAACATTTTTACTATACTTTTCTTTTTCTTTTTTTCTTGAATTACCAATCTTGCTTATTACTATTGAGCGTCGCAAAAAAAAAAAAAAAAAAATCCTAAGGTTAACCCAGTTTCGAAAAAAAGGTTTCTTTTCCACACACCTTAAAAATTTTATTTTATAACGTAGTGGAGTTTTCTTACATTAAAAGCTTACTCTTTTTCTTTTCAGGTGAAGATGGTACAGACATGTAGATAGAAACTCAAAGCTGCAAAATAGCAATCGAACTTTTAGTGCAAAAATCGATCTGTTCATGCTTTTGTACAATAACTGCTTGATCAAAATTAAAACAGAGTCATAAGATTTGTACGTACAGTTTCAAGCTTATAGAATTAAGTACTCTATTTTGATGAAGTAGATGTCTGTATAGTCTAGTCTACAAAACCATCGATTTTATTTTTTATTTCATCTTTATAGAAATCTTTTAAAGTATGTTAAAATAATCTAGAATAAAAAAAAAACAATCTGCGACTAAGATGACTTTATAAGAGAAGTGTAACTTCTGTTTTTAGTATTTCCAGTTGTTAGTTCTAGATTTTTTAAATAATATGTAATATTGTGTATATTCACTTTTTCGGTATGTTTGAGAGGTACTTTATCTGCCAATAAATTTTATAATGTTTAAGAAATTTTCTATAATGTAGAATAAATGATATATTTTATGAGTATTTGGGTATTTACAATCTTAAAATGAATTTAAATTTAAATATAACTTTAAATATTTTAAATAAACATAAGTAAGGCATATTATGTAGCAAATTTTGTAAAAGTTTCAACAATTGATTTGTTTCCAAAAATGTGTCGATATTTTCACAATAAAGATCGAAAAATAAACTCTTTAAAAAATTAGTGTCCTAAGTTTTATGCGTCCGTGTTTATTATTTGATTTTTCTTTCTTTCAAATGGGACTGCCGTAGAGGCACAACCTTTTGCAGACCTAGTGCGATCCCCCAATTATTATTTGATGAAAGTGCTATAATTTTCATGAAAGGTAAAATAGGTTCATTTTTTAATATTTATAAAGTTCTCAAATCACAATCAGGTCAGAAGTACCAATATAGAGCACTCAGTACACTTAATTTATTTTCTGTTGAAGAAAATAATCCTTGTAATTCCGAAAATCTGCAATTCTTGTCAATTTTTACTTTAGAACATGGGGTTTGGGGTTCGATTGCGTAGCATAGAGACAAATGATGAAGCATTCAATGGATACTTAATTTGGTTGGTGAACATTTTTAAATTTTATTGGAAACGTTTCATGCCATTTTATGGTTTGCTTTAGTTACTTGGAGAATTATTTTAAAATGCTTTTCAACAGCCTAATTTTCCCATTTGGCTGTTTTTTTCTTTTTTCATATGTATTTCAATAGAACTTTTGGGATGGGTGCTGACTTTAAACTTCTATGAACATGCCGAGTCTACATTACCGTAATTTTCCCACATTTTCCAAAATGGCTGAACATAGAATAGAATGGTAAAGGGACATTTGAGCGTTTTAGAAAAAAATGTCACTATGTTGATGTATTCAGCATAGTGTAAATTACTTGGTGAAAATTAAAAAAATCGCTAACACTTGAATAAATTGTGAAGACTATAAATACAATTTCATTATTTTTTTATATTCAATAATCATACTTTTTACAAAACAATTCTTCTGAAACACACAAAAATGCAAAGTAATAAAACAGATACTTAACAAACATTTATAAAAACATTTTAAAACACATTTTTAAATGATCATATAAGTATTACAATTGAAAGACTAATCCAATTTGAAGTAAAAAATATCGACAGTTTCAAGAAAATTTTAAAGTCATACATAACATGTCTTATAATTTTAAAATACTAACTAACAATCGCTTTCACAGAGATTATTTTCATTTTCAAACATAAGGTGCTATGTAACTATAGATTCTTTCGTTTCAGCTTTTATTTAGTAACCAGTTTAAAAAAGATCAAATTGACTGGTAACTTTAAGTGCAAGATTGAATTTATTAACATTGAATTCTCATTTACTATAGAATTTTGAAAATGCTGCTTACGCTACTTAAATTTCAATAGAGAGAACTTTGATATTATGCCGAGTAAAAGTGTGTAACAACATGTTTCTAAAAAGGTTTATTTTTTTGTTATACACAGGGTGCCCACAAATAACTGACGGCAAAATTTATTTGTGCATAATTTACATTCAAGGTGTTTTTTACTATTACTTACAATTAATAGTTTTAGTTTAATTCTATGAGCAATACAAAGAGAGTGCAGACGATTCTTTGAATTAAAATCCCTTTTATTCTTTGCATTATCAAGATGGACGCAAAACGCCGTTTAATTCTCGAATAGCATTTAAAAGGTAAGCGGAATTGTGATTTTTTAATGAAGTATTTAAATGTGTCAAAGAGATTAATTGAAATAATTTTAAAATTTTTTAAAGAAACTTTTAGTGTAGATGTAAGGCATAGTGGAAGAAAAAGCGAAGTGTACGAATAAAAAAATTAATAAAATGTGCCCGTGAAAGAGTGCCTCTGTAAGTGCATGCCGCTGCAGAAGCCTTTCCAAAAAGGTTGCCATCTGTGGTTACAGTTAAAGGAGCGAGAAAAGAAACCATTACTTAAACATTGATTAACCATGATGTTTCTTTCATTTAAAATGTATTTTATCATTGTAGAAAAATTTGTATTACAGTAATAACTTTTCTTTGAACCGTCAGTTATTTGTGGGCACCCTGTACATGTGTGTGTGATACCGTTCAAGGGTGAAATTCACTACGTCATAGTTTAACTAAGGCAGGGATTCAAGTGAAACAGCACTGCGATCACTTCGAATGCAATCGCTACTGGAAATGAATTACATTATCATCAGCTTAACTTGGCACTGACGTCACTACGAGCGGAGCCAATAAGAGCTCACAAGCAGTCGACCATCTCTTATTCGCCAAGTAGGCTGTGACGTTTTATCTAGCTCGTTTTTCATAGGCAAACGTCACGATGAACGTTCTAATGTAATTCATTTCCAGTATCAAGAAACGTTCTAATGTGATTCATTTCCAGTAGCGATTGCAGTTTGCGATAGCCTGTTTCACTCGAATCCCTGCCTAAATATTTCATGAAATAACTTTGCAATTCAGTTAAAGTGTACAAAATTATCGAACTCAGCGGTTTAGCTAGGTACTCAATAGAATAACGATTACTTTAGTGTTAAAGTAAGAAACATGTCTCTCAAAAGTTCTTTAAACTTGTTCCAGCTGCTTCTAGTCAGTTTTGAACATCTTATAAAATCTCTGAAATCCATCCGCAGTAGGGATTGAATGTAGTTTTCAAGAGATTTTACCCAATTATAATTAGGTGATTAGTATATAACTTCGAAATTGTATACAGTCGAACCTGCTTATCTCAAAAACCTCTGTCGAAATTTTTCAATTTCAATTTTATGTTATCTCGAATGATTTTTCCCGAAAACCTCTATCTCGAATTTTGACGACCCTTATTTTTGAATTTCATCTCCAGCCGTCTTTATCAATGGTATAACTTGGAGACAAAAATCCTCTTTTGCACAATCATTCAAAGACTATATTCGTACTTAAAAGTACGCATTAACTTGCTACCGATGTAGTCATCACAATTAGTAAAACGTGGACTCACAACATGTCGTACAGTGAAATATTCAACAATATCAATACAAAACGATGTACGTAAACGATGTAACTTTGTTCCAGTTGCTTATTTTTGTAAATTTTATCACAACCTCTGTATCTCGAAGCCTCCGTATCTCGAATTTTTCTTCAGTCCCGTGAAATTCGAGATAATCAGGTTTGACTGTATTTTCCACTTCAACGGTCTATCATTAGAAACTTCATAAAATAACTAGATAGAGTATAAAATTTTCATCTAATATGTGCTTTAATCGACTTTCCTTGTTATTTTATAAAATAAATACAGTTATACTGTGATATAACTGAATCATACCCTCCAACGGCAACATATGTAAATAGAAATCCTAGCTTTTTTGTTGCTCTGAGCTAATATAGTGTAAAATATGAATCAAAAAATGAAGTAAAACTCATCTATATAAAAAGTTATAAAGAAGAGTGAAAGACTTTGATCGACCATGGTCGGTTCACCAGAATGCCTACCTGCTCAAAATATTTAAAGATCCAATTATTTACAGGCTACATACTCATTTATTTTATTAGCTTGTCTACCAAAAGACTCCTCTGATCCGCAACCCTATACCTTTGTTTATTGCACAACTGTAACAAAACTTCTCTTTTATTCAAACTCCATACCGACTTTTCTCTCTGCTGTTATTGGGATGGTTTTAGAATTCTATTAGCGGTAACTTTATTTGCACCTCATATCAAAGTGGCACATGCCACCAGTGTTCTGTCTTTCAATATAGTTGCACAAATTTTATTTAAAACAAATTCGAATGTTAGTTTGTTTCTATGTATTATGACATGAAAAAATCATAAGTGGATTCATGTTTAGACAATATTTGAAGTAATTACTACAATAATTTGTCTTATTACAATAATCTAGTCGTAATTACAATTACGACTTAATTGCAGTTACATTGAAGATTATTGAGAATAATAATAAATTATGATTAATCTTTTTTGGATTCGATAAAAATTTCTTTCGTAATAGGTTAGACCTACATTAATAGCTTAGATTTGATTACATTTACAATAGCAGCAGTAGTCATTTATTAAAAGCCAAGAAAAGGATTAAAATAAAGTATATAAATAGAATAGAGACTCAAAATAATTTCAGAAAATGATAATAGCAATCTCCATACTTTTCATATTTGGGTTTGTATTAAGAAGCATTTCAACATTTTAATGCTCAAAAGGCACTCTAGTAAAGTATCTTACGATGTCAACAAATTTATATTCAACCTTTAATAAATAGAAACATCTTTTAACGAAACAAGTGCTGAGCCTTTGTGTTACTTGTCCTATAACTCGCTACCTTTCTAATTCAACACACATAAAACAACACGTGTCAAAATAGCTGTGGAAGCATGTTTCTTTTCCAAGGTGTACTTTAATAACTGCTCTGATTAGATTAACAACAATTATACAATACACAATATGTAAACAGTCGAATCTGCTGCTCTCAAAAACCTCGCTATGTCGAAATTATTCAATTTCCCTGCTTTTACAGCATTAATTTAATGTTTCTTATGCTTATCTCGAATGATTTTTTCCGAAAACCTCTACATCTCGAATTTTGACGACTTTCATTTTTGAATTTCATCTCCAGCCACCTTTATCAATGGTTTAACTTGGAGACTAAAAATCATCTTCTGCACAATCATTCAAAGTCTATGTTCGTACTTAAAGGTATGCATTCACTTGCTTCCGATATAGTCATCACAATTAGTAAAACGTGGACTCACAACATGTCGGACAGTAAAATATTCAACAATATCAATGCAAAACAATGTATTTTGTATTTAACTTTGTTCCAATGGGGGAGTTTCCTTCAGTCAAAAGTACTACTTTTTGTTACTGAAATTGATAGAATGATATAAAAAAATAACATGGGCCCGGAAAATACTTTAATTTTCCCAGCAGTTTATTTTTTATTAATTTTTTTAAATACCCTACCTTGAAAACGGGGCGTGGTTTTTGTGACGTCAGTGGTGCACCTAACACCTCTCCAATCACAGGAATCGGTGACGTCACGACCTTCGTCATCTCACTACAACCAATCAAATTTCGCGCTTACGTGCACCACTGACGTCATGCGCAGATGTTTTTTTTTTTTTGGAATAGCATCTGCACACCGGTTAAAATAATTCATAAAAAATATATAACTGTGTCAAAAAATTAAAAAAAAGGTCAATTCCTATGTTTTAATGCATGCTCTTTTAGAAAAAAATACTTTTGAAATTTCAGAAACTCCTCTATTGCTTATTTTTGTAATTTTGTAAAGTTTATCACAACTTCTGTATCTCGAAACCTCCGTATCTCGAATTTTTCTTCTGTCCCGTGGAATTCGAGATAGACAGGTTTGACTGTACTATGTAAGTGATAAACAAACACGAAAGTTTTTAATCAATGTTTAAGGATGTATTTCAGTAGCGTAGTCAGGAATTGTTGCACATTGAGCTCTTATACTAAGAGGAGTAACTTGGCTGTTCGTTTTTCACCCAAGCAAGTATGGCAAAAGAAAAATGCTCTTTTCTAATTTAAAAGCAAGTTTCATTCATTTTTCTGACGAACACATAATACAATACGTGTTCGTCGCCATACAAACAAGTACTGTTTGATATTTTTTTCCAGCAACTTAGAACGCATTTGAGCATGCTTCAGTTCTCTACTGATTTCGTTAAAATAGGGGTGATAATGATAAAAGAAATAAGGAATGTAAGGATGTTTTGCTTTGTTTCGTTTTGTTTTTCGCTGGGTTCCTTTATTTGACGTGTTGGTTTCCGTTGATGTTTTTTACTTTTTTACTTTATTTCCCTTCCTTATCAGTTCCAGAAAAATAAAAGAATATAGGACTAAAAGCAGAAATGCTCCTGTGGTGCATTTTCTTAATTAAGCTGTCACCCCTTTTTGAAATAGAACCGTTCAATGGTGCTAGGCGCACCTTGGACAGTATTATACCATATATTTTAACCATGGATGAGATGGAAAAATGAACATCCAGTTTACCGGCGGAAATGCCCGCGTTTATTAGTTCTTAGGGATGGTAGTTTTTTCAGATGTGTGTTAGTCTCTTTGTTAAGAAGAGACACATTGAAATGGAACGAATCACATACATCAAATTTTTGCTTTTCCCCTCATTGAAATGGACTCGTCTTTGCTGGAATTTTATCGATTCTATAGCATTCGCGCGAGCGGACAGACAGTACGAACACATACTACAATATGTGTTTGTCGAAATATTCAGGGTACAAGAATTACGATCTTATACTGCAGTATGTGTTTGTGGAAATCTCAAATACGAAAAGTCATCAACACATAATTAACAACAGTTCGAAGACCTTCCAAATGTAACATTAGAAAACACATATACGACAATATTTTATTCATCAAAACTTTTAATGTGCAACATCTATGAACACATACTGCAGTATATATTTTTAATGCTAAATAACTCCTGGTATACTAAGTAATATGCACAGTAATTGAAAAGCGGTTTGTCATAAAATTTTTGCATTTGCTTTAGCAACTGATGTTAAGACCAGAAGTTTGCTGTTGACTTGAAGCATCGACTTTTTACATTCCAAAGAAAAGGGAGGGAAAACAATGCATTTTGAAAAATTCAAACTACAATGACTTCTTAAAAGAAAGGAAATACTTTGATTTCAAAAAAAAAAGTTTGGAGACATTACACCTAACATTAAAAATAAATTTGATTAAAAGAATAATCAGTAACAAATCATTGAAGAATTATAATACAAACAAAGAGAGTACGTTTTGCTTAATTTACATATACATATATTGCTGTGAAATTTCAAAATTGAAATAACAAGTGAGGGGTAATGTAAAAATATTATTCTCTCTAAGACTTAAATATAGTCGATTAACAATAACTTGTAATATTTTCTCTAATCTACTTAACAATGTACAAGTTATTCACAAAACACGAAATTTTACATAAAATGGCAGTGAAATAGGCAAAGATTTAACCAAGAGCTAGTAAATGACAAAATGTTTTTAATATTTGGTAACCGAATGCTAACTTTCCAACATTTTTTTAGAGAGCTTTCTTGTGCTATATCACTAAAGCAGTAAGTATTTGCGCGCGAACTGAAATGTGCAGAAATATAAGAAAATAATATTTGTATGATTGCCATAAGATGTTTCCTCACTTTTCAAATAGTACATTTCCGTTTCTTAAACATTTTAGGATGGTTGTCAACTTTGTGAGAACCATTTTAAAACGTTTAGTTACGCGTGCTGCCCGGAAAGATTGGTTAAAGTATGCACATAATGCTACGTCACTTTTAATGGAAGAAAAAGTCTTTGTTGAAAGTAGGTTTGCAATAACGCATTACTTTATGAACTTTCGGTTATGATGTGCAAAATTTACGAGAAGTAAGCATTTGGGTATTTTGTTTTTCCTTGAATGCAATATATCTCGTTTATTTTGAGTTTAGGACTCTCACTTTTATAACTTAACAAGTTTATTATCAATCTTAATTAATACACGTGATTACGTTGAAAAAATACTAAAAGAAAATAAAAAATAAAAAACAGCTGTCGTAAAATTTTTATAGTGCAGAAGCTTAGGTTGAATTCCAAAAAAACGCGTGCTGGAATAGTAGAAATAATCCTTACATGAATGCTCAAGCGGCTTTGGAACTGCTCATATTTAAAAAGTAGAGAAAGGTTATTTTTTCTACCGTGCCCCAGGTGATAGTTCAATTTCTCATTCGAACAATATACATGTCGAGAGCAATGTCATTCAGTATCCAATACGTTTCTATATACCTGTTTACCTGTCTATCCCTCACAAAAATTGATTTTGGCTTTTTTAATAAGCAAAATAAAAAGTATATGATAAATTCTTAAAAAATTATTTAAGGGTTTACGGTGGATGTTGTAAAATCCAACCCCCCCCCCCTCCCCCCTTCCTTAAACCGGAAAATCTGATGATTTGCAAGCTGCTTGTATCATTAGAGCACATACAATCGAGAGTTCAGTGGAAAAGATTCTCATCAGACACTTCTATATCATAAGTTTCCCGGCTTACGACTCATCCGTTCAGTCCTAGGAAGAGCACGTTGTACTATCTTAATCCACCTTTTTCTCCTCATCTTCGAAGAAACAAGCAAAAAACAAAATCTGACAATGAAACAAAAATTGATCAAACGTCACTGCTATGGTGTATCAAAGCTCCATTCCTCCCCCAAAGTTCCCTTTCTGCACACGTGCCAGAAGTTCGCTACAGGCAGGAACGATCCGGGGCAATTTTCAGGAGAGAAAACAGCCCATTAAGGCCATGAAGGATAAGATGGCGAGCCATCCCGCCAGGGGGCGCAGCGCGCCGGTCTTGTTGCACCCGTCTCCCGAGCACTGGCAGTACTCGCTGAATACCAAGTGCGTCCCGGCCCTGTTGTAGCACGTTCCTGCCTCTTGGGGATCAATGTAGCCACAGCTTCGGATGATCCGCGTTTCGCCTTGCACTGAAAGGCAAAAAATGGGTTTATGATTACTGCCAGATTTTAGTAAAACATTGGTTTCGAAAAACTTAAAATTATAGTTTTATACAGGGTGATCCAAAAATAAATAACAGTGGACTTTCCAAAACCTTATACTCATTGAACTGCACGATAACCGCGGATAATCGAAAAATAGGCAAAAAAGAATACTGGTGTATACAATAGCTAAAAAATGGAACTAACATAACACACACATTAAAATTACAGCTAAAAACGATAACATTGAATGTAAAAAAATGTCTTGAACTGCTAAAAATGTACAATAACACATTCAAAATTGACATAAAAAATGCAAGCAGAAGACCCGTGGATAATCGGAAGTTTACTGTATTAACAATTAAACGATGTGGTTTGCGCAGGAATTGTTAGACACATGGGTGATTTTATTTCCAATTAAAATATATACCAGTTACATTTTTGACTAAACTTCATAACATAGCTCACTTTTATCAATAAAAGTGTTTCAATATTACAGCTATTAAACGTGTTTTTCTCCATATAATCCATATTTATCCACGTGTTAATCCATATTTAAGAATTACAGCTATCAGGCTGTAATTCGCAAGAGAGAAAACGCCCAGCCCAGAGTCAAAAGCATTTTAGAGGGTATAACTGACATATGATTGCGTATAGTTTCTTTTAACAAGGTCAAAGAAGTAGGTCGATCTATATACATACAAAATTTTAAATATCCCTACAACCAGAAGTCACTAGGTATGAGATCAGGAGACTTAAAGGGCCATTCTTTCCGATTCTTCATTTTCATAAAAGCTTAACTGAGAAAGATTTTTCATGTAAAAGGTGTCTCGTCAAACACAGAAGTTGAATGTAAAATTTTATCGAAACTAGTTTTAAATTCAGTTTTTTTTTTTTTTTTTTTTTTTTGAATCTTCAAAAATCGCTCCTACTAGGCTTTCTTTAAACAACACCAAAATATAATCCTGAGAGCTTTGATAATGTGCAACTAATGTGTTTACTTTTTTGCGCATAATGAAATTGTATTCTACGTAGCATTTTAGCACCACCTTTTAGTCAAAATGCAACTAATATAAATATATATATATATTTTTTTCATTATAAACAAATATCTACTGTATTTCTGAGTATTGCTGTGCAGTTGCATTGTTCCATTGAAAACAGTACTCATTAATTACAAGTTCTTTAAAAGTTAACTAACTTTTGTTTGATCCTGTATTATAACGAACAATAACATGAAAGCGCGGTTACAAAGAGATAACTAACTACAGTATTCCCAAAGAGCACCTAATTTTCTTTTGTGCGATAAATTAAACATACACTTCGAGCATAGGAATGCACAACACCAGCGTCAGGAAGGATTTATGAAGTCCTTCCTGACGATTTTCGGCATGGCAAAAAAGCAGAAGCAACATAAACTATTCACAAAATTTCTGAGCATTAAAATATGCATATACATTGCATTACCCAGGGATACTAGTTAGTTACCAAGTACAAATTACAAAAACGGAAAATTTCAAAGGTCATCTCCAATGGAAACTGAACGATGGAATTCTACGTCGCAGAATGGCCCATTGCCAGAAAGTATCTAGTAAGATATGCTACGCTCTGAAAAACATATCCCCCACCTAGATTTTGAAATTGGGACGAATGTCATCTCTTGTCGACAGTTAAAATATATTTTCTTATTCGCAGCTCTCGATAGCCAACTTTCGTAATATTTGTCAAATCTTTTGTTTATCCTAAACCGTTCTTATCCACAACAGTTCTGCGTCTTTCATAGAAAAGAAACTGCTTGGACAATGCTGCACACACCTATAAAATAGTATGAGAATTTCGTGTTTAAACATTTTTATCTTCCACTCTCTGCCATCTGATGAGTGTAGTTACAACCTCTGTCATAAACTAGTTGATGAATTTATATACTTTTGTACTGATTAATTTCACTCCCCCCCCCAATTCGCCATCCTTTTGTACACATTCAACAATGTTAAATTTAACTAATTACGAGATGACGTTGATTATTGATACTGATCTTTTCAATGCATGTTTATAGATTGGTGCTAAGATATCAGTTAAGAGCATTGGCTTAGTTGAGCCTTCCTTTCTGCCCTCCTTAAGTTAGTTCCAAACTAAATTTAGCCGGCCACCTTTTCTAGTGGTCAGAGTAGTCTGCCACGGATGGTGTGGCCCCGGGTTCGAGTCCCGGCTTGGGCATGGATGTGCTTTCTCTCTCCTGTCCTTGTCCTTTCTCTGTATGAATGTGTTGTTGTGTGAAAGGTTGCCTACCCTATAAATGGGTACCTATGGCATGCGTATACTGTGGAAGTCGGACTTCACACCAAATAACGGTACAGTTGGAAAAGTGAAGAAGCGCACCCAAAATTGCCAGCCTGGCTGGCACACGACAAAAAAAAAAAAAAACTAAATTTAAAAAAGCAAGCCTCATTTTGTCGGAACTTAACCGCTTGTAAAGACCAGAAAGATTAGTTTTCTTTCTAAAGAATTCACAATTCATTAACGAGGCAGTTAGACCCAACTTATGACCCGCGAGCTACATCCGACCCACGAAGCCAATCCGTATGGCCCGTTGCTTTGTTCAATGTTACAAATTTAAAAAGCAAGAGAATTAAATAAATAAATAAGCAGAACGGTAGATTCTATATAAAATTGCATATATTGGCTATTTTCGAGCCAAATGTCACATACTGTCTGATCTTCTTGGGTAAAACCTTCCACGAATCTGCGCATGCGTCAGATCTTCTCTGATCGAAACAAAGGGGGGATTATTGGAGAGTTAGCAATGAACTAAAAAATAAAGAGGCCTTTTGAATTGTATTACATAAAGTAAAATAATGTAAAATGTAAATTGGAAAAAAAAAACTAAGTTCGGTCGAAAAGTTAACCCTTTAACTGTCAAGTTATTTTTCTTTTTAACACTTTTTCAAGCACAAACCCGAGAAACAGTCGGGTTTGACAAAGAGATGAAGCCGAAATAAACGTCTCCCGATATATATTCGGGTATAACCATACGATGCACTCAAAAAAAAAAAAAACCCAGAGTAATACTCGGGTGTGACATTTTCGAAAACCAGCTGTGCCAGAGACTATCTCGGGCATGACAGTTAAAAGGTTAAAGAGAGATAGCAAGTGCACACTTCAAATTGAAAACTTCAAGAGGCCTCTATCTTCATCCCATCGCCCCTTTTTTAAAGTGGAAACGTTCCTGAGTGCTAGGCGCGGATTTTACAAACAGACTGTAGTCGCATTATCTGCTATGCAAAAACCTCACAAGAAAAATAAAGGATTTTCTATAAAAGTTGTTTCACATCAAGAGCAGTGTCAGCGCAGGGAAAACATTCTGTACTTGCACTCGATCACGATGCATAAATATTCAGCGTACCACACTGAAATAGTTTCTCTTCCAGACATGTGTTTGCCTTTTGGGCTCAAATATTTGTTTTTCGTTGTAAAAGTAGCACATCCCCATATTTTTAAAATGCATATTTGTTTTAATAAATGCTATCACATTTAGTTACATCCCTTAGTATAAAAGCGAAGCAAAATGCGTTGAGAAACTGCTCAAATTAAGCAAATTTTGAACTGTGAATTATTTAATTGAAAATTTTTATAATTTTCATATTTGCTTTGAATTGTTGCTTTGGCTGGTGGCGCTGTAACGAACTACCTTTTTTTTTTTTTTTGCCTTTAAGACACGCGCCACTTGCCAAACTGTTTGCCGTGCTTGTTATGCAAGATGCAGTTGAACCGTTTTTTACGTGTTTTGCATTTCCAGAGTAAATAAAGTATAAGTTTAAACCGGTGTCCTCTACATTTGAACAAATGAAACTTATACAGCTAAGTAACAGTTATTTATCGAATCTGAATAATATAAGTTATCTATTTAAAACTCTTAAGTGTTGGGGGAAGTTTTTTTTCTGATTTGCGCGGTCAAAATATTCAAAAAAAGTTTTGTCTTTTGGATTTGAATAATTTGACCGCCGATGAGATGGAAAGGCTAGCATCTGGTTCACAGGGGAGAAATGGGAGCATCTAAGGCCCCTATATAGACGAGCCGACCCATCAAGATTAAGTTTGACCACTTTGGATCCAGCGCGTGTTTGAGGGTTGTCTTTTCTGGCGAGTTATTGCTTTTTGGTAACTTTTCACGTGAATTTAACAAAGCTTGGCAATGTCCCGAAACTTTGCTTTGGTAACCCTAGCTCCACAACAATGAAAAATGAAAGCAAAAGTAAATGAGTTAGATCCAAAGTGATGAAACTTTAACTTGATGCGTCGGCCTGTCTATATAGCGGCTCTAGGAGCATTTATTGGTTTTTAGGAATGCCAGCTTTTGCAGATGTGTGTTAGCCACTAAATTAAGTGAAACACACACATTAAAGTTTTATTTTCCACCTCATTCAGATAAACTCTTTTGACTGCAGACGTTTGCCCATTCCATAGCAACTGTGGGCAGACGGTACCTTTAATTTGAGTGATTTAAATCTCGAACATTCGTTAAGTGACTACTGCCAAATAATAAAACTTAAATATATATAATATATATATATATATATATATATATATATATATATATATATATATATATATATATATATATATATATATATATATATATGTGTGTGTGTACGCATTTTTAGAAAAATGTACACATAATCAATAATTTTGGCTAGAAAAAAAAATCCTTAAGTTCAGAAAATAGAGTGACATTTAAATATTGATAAATGCAAAACCAATGTCGATGCTGAAACCGTTCAATTGCAGCTTACCTTTCTGAGAGAGCTTCCTGCATATCGTGGCCGAAGTAACAAGGTCCTGCTTGAGAAACCTCTGTCCACAATCCACTAGGGCCATGCTGTATGGTTTGAAAGGTTCGCCACAATTGGGGTCATACTTGGAGTTGCATTCCCAACAGTGAATGCTTTCGCCTAAATGGGAAAAACAAATCCATTAGTTTACTAGCTAAATATAAATACAATCGTAACGACCAGCAACTGGCTCTGGGCGCAGCTAGGTTGATCCTGGTGAATTTATAGTCCCCAATGAATATCAATGACCTTTTTAAGGCTATCCACTCCATTGCTCATTGCAGCCTCTTCTCCATGCTATTCCAAGGACCCACTACCCCTATTAAAATAGTACTTTTTCCTAATTTCCTGTTTAGCTTGAGATTTGAATAGCTTAAAACAACGCCCACTTGTCCTGCTCTCCGTGCAAAACTTTAACCCAGTAACTCCTTTAACTTTGATAAATTTAAATAACTGAATCGTGTCCCCTCTGACTCTCGTCTGACCTTACATATTAAGCACTCCAAACCTGGAATCATACTCTAAATTGGAAAGCCAAATAACTAACCTTGTAGCCGTCCTCTGAACACTTTACAATAAATTAATGTCTTTCTTAAGATAAGGAGACCAAAACTGAACAGCATACTCCAAATGAGGTCTTACCAAACTTCTATATAAAGGCAAAACCTTCTTAGATTAAATAAAAGCACTCTTATGCGTATACATATTTATTGATTCATTTACTAGCTGCGCTGCCCAGTATTGCACGGGCTACCTCGAAGATAAAAGTTATGTTTTATACTGTTCTTGTTAATTCTTATTTTTCAACGCCAAACATTTTTTTTTTTTGTTTTTACTATGTCTAATACTCTTTTAGTCATTCATTGTTTTTGAATTTGTTGATTCTTACTGGACTGTAGATTTTTCCAGAAACTATTTCATGGGATTTTTTTCTAAAAATGTTCTCCTATTCACCTACTGGAGCATCTTGCGCACGATTTTTACTAAAAAAATGCCATCGCTTCATCGGCATATTTGAACGATTTTATGAATTAATTAAAAGATCTAAATTAGAAATAGAAACATCTCCTGCCTTTTTTTACTTCCTTTTACGTAGTAAAGGAAGTATTGTGATCGCGAAAACAAAATCACTCAAATTTGAGTCTAAATTTTGATTTTGCTCACCCCCGAATGAATGTTCAGTAGTTTTTTCGACCTGTCAGCACGTGCATATGTACCTACCAACATATAAGCAGCCGAAAAATTCTTTTCAACCACCCCCGAGTTAATTACGACGAGTTTTCTCGTGACGTCTGTATGTACGTATGTGCGGATGTATGTGCGTATGTGGCTCGCATAACTCAAAAACTATATACCGTAGAAACTTCTAGCTTGGTATGTAGGCTCTGAGGATGGTCTAGTTGTGCACCTCCCCTTGTGGTTGCATTTGAATGTTCCCAAGGGGGTGTTTTACCCCTTTTTTGGGGTAAATCAGTGTTAATTTCAATGCAGACTCAAGTGATATGAATTGGCGCGACCACTTGGCGATATGTCGCCAAGCTTTTGGTTGCCAAGTGTTTGACGCCAACTTGGCGACATATCGCCAAGTTGGCGACAAATTTGGCGAAAAAATTTTTTTTTTGAATTTGGGTTCAACTTGGCGCTATTGGCGATATTTTGCGAAAAATTCACTGAATGATATTAAAATCAGCAATATTTAGAAAATTAACCATTGTAAAATATTTTTTGCATTGTTTCGGGGCAGATTAGGGGAGTAAATATTTGAATTGTTACCTTGCTCACTCCAAGCACTTTTTTAACACTTAAGGCAACTGCTAAGAAATTTACACGTAAAAGGAAGTAGTGTGGGGTCCATACCAGATTTTTTTAAATTTGATATGCAGCATATTGCGTGTTCAGCAATAGAAGTCTTCAAACCTAAAATTGTTTTTGCTATTTGTGTTAAGAAACGCTTCATAACAACGCAGCAAACTATGCCCAAAGCTATTTATTTATTTGAATTATTATTTTTATTATTTGCTACGACTTCAAATCATCACTTTTGATTTAGTTCTTTAAATCAAAAGTGATTTCTAAACACCAACAGATGGCAGCACTACTAATTTTCATTTCGTCGAATGTCTTATTCCAGTGGCGCCGCATGAAACTATGCCTGCTCATTTTGATATAGAATTAAGAAATTTAATAAATTCAAGATTTACATTCTTTAACCATGCCTACTTCCTTCTGTTCAAGACCCCTTTTTACAAGAAGTTTGACCAGAGCAAAAGAATCCTACTCTTCCAGTAGCGGATTGTTGGAGAGGCACAAGGGGCACGTGCAATTCTCAAAGGAAGAAAATAAAATTCCGCTAACCCACTAAAAAATCTTCTTTTTTTTTTCTTCTTTTTTTTTTTTTTTGTATTTCTTCATTCCATATCTAGATAACTACACCCCCACTCCAAACATTATAACATTCTCTCCTATTAAAAAAATATAGTTAAATTTATGAAAACTCATCATGAGGCTGTGTCTTTTTTATCCGACTTCGTTTTATAATCATTATGACAACGTTTTTCAATAAATACCTTTTGTTATAACAATACTTAGGTGAAAGTATACATAGGGTTTAGTATTTAATTGGGTTTAAATGCAAAAAGAGATATAAACTTCCGCATTTGGCTTAAATTAGTACATAATATTTCTGTACTATAAAGTAGATTGATTGGTTTAAAAACGCATTAAAAAAAAAAACAATTTAAAAGAACTTAGGCATGAAAAATTGCATGAAGGAAGGAGAAGTCAGTTTTCACTCTCCGGTATTCTCTCCGAAAACTGTTTTTGTATCCACCCCAGCTACTTCCCCACATTCTACACTCTCTCTCTCTCTCTCCCTCTCCCTCTCTCCCTCTCCCTCTCTCCCTCTCCCTCTCTCTCCCTCTCCCTCTCCCTCTCCCTCTCTCCCTCTCCCTCTCTCTCTCTCTCCCTCTCTCTCTCTCTCTCCCTCTTAGTGCTCTCGGGCTTCACCATATATCTTGCCAAAACATATCTTTAATCCACTAATGCCCAGAATCGAGTTTCTCAACGTTTTTGGGATAATTATCTTGATAATGGTGCTAAATAATTTGGAAAAAAATTGAAAATGATGTATTCATGCTAATGACATTAAAAGCGTGAGAAATCTCAAAATTACCGAATTCTAATCTATGTATTTTAAAAATGGATATATGTTTGTTTGTTTGCTTCTTATACAAAGCCACAGTTTTCGTCGGATTTTCATCAAACTTGGCACAGAGGTCCTTGATGCACTAGAATTCACATAGGCGGTGTTCCAAAATTTTAAACAATCCAAAAAGCTCAAAATGCAAATTTTTTTGTCTCAAAATGGCCATTTTCTTTCAATTTTGAATAGATAGAGTATTAGAGATAAGTCTTTAAGCATACAAATTAAAATTATTAAATGTGTTAAATTAAAATTTACCACATTTAAATATGAACATTTCTAACCAAGATTACGATTAACACTGAATTATCAATTTAAGGCTCACGTATTTCATTTTAGCATGAAATAAGTTAAAAACAATTATAATTAGCAATGTTGTATTAATTAGCACCCGGGCAACGCCGGGTAATAAGCTAGTTCCATATACAGTGCATTTAACGTGTATGTTTTGGACGTCAAAACAAGTTGTTTATGGTCAGAACATCGGTAGTTGGTAATGCTTGTTCATTTCAAAAGAACGAAGAACGAAAAAAATCACGCATACGATCAATTATCACTAATTCATTTGACTTAGGCAGGAATTCAAGTGAAACACGAACAAACGCAACTAACCATTGCAATCGCAAATTCCTAAATTTGGATAAGTTACAATCGCTATAAATGCTAATCGCACTGACGTCACTACGGGTGGAGCCAATAGGAGCTCACAAGCAGTCAGCGATCTCCTCTTATTCGCTAAGTAGGCTGTGACGTTTTATCTAGCTCGCGTTTCATAGGCAAACGTCACGTTTACGTCACGATGTTTTTTATCAAGAAACGTTCTAATGTAATTCACTTCCAATAGCGATTGCAATTTGCGATCGCCTGTTTCACTTGAATTCCTGCCTAGGGCAGGAATTCAAGTGAAACACGGACGATCGCAACTCACCAATGCAATCGCAAATTCCCAAATTTGGATACGTTGCAATCGCTACGAGATGCGATTCTAATGTAATTCGACTTCCAGTAGCGATTGCAATTTGCGATCGCCTCGAAGCGATTGTAATGGTGTTTCACTTGAATTCCTGCCTTAGAAAAGCAATAAAAACAAAACAGCATCGGCATGCGTTTGTTTTACCTCTCAAACAGTAGCCGCAGCTCCCCCTATAGTCCGTTTCAAGTTGCGAATTTATTTTTATCGCCTGCTGTACTTTACTTTAATTATTAATCAATTTTCTACCATCTGTGTGTATTTTTTCATATTTCTTTGTAGAATTTAATTTAATTACCGTTTGCGCTATTAATTGATTTATGTAATGGCAACGGTAAAAAATAGATAAAATTGTTAAAATGTTTGGATAGAATGTATATGTTATTTTCCTGGTCCGATTTTAGTTTTGAATATTTCTTTATGTTTCACTTAAATATGTAATTGAAAGTATTTTTTACACAAATAAAAGAATTTAATTTCATTCACTTAAAAGCAGAATTTCAATTATTTTGAAAGTTCCAAAAACACCGAAGTAACTCTGTTTGATGGAACCTAGGCAAGATAAGTATTTTATTCTAATCATTTATCCTACTATTTTTTACTAAAAAAAGATCGAACATTATGAGAACTTTTAATGAGTGATATTTCGCTTATATTTTCCTGCATAATAACATTACTGGTGTGTCATGAAAATATTATTACCTAAACTGCCTAATAGAGGATTTAATTGGTAATATTTTGATAAATACTAATTAATGGTTAATGTTTAATTTTTTAATTGATTTACTGACACTTGGATATTGATTTAAACGGTGTCTGTCATTTCATTCCATTTAAGAATTTGGTTTTTAACTCGATTATATTATCTTAAATCATAACGTCAAGAGATAAATAATTTTTTTTACTAGGTCTGGAAATGTATTTGATGATATAAATACGAAAAATGTAATTTTAGTTCGCATTCAAAAGTTAGTGACGTTTAGAACTTGAAAAACTCTATGAATTATTAACTGCTAAAGGTTCTGAAATCGCAAAATTTGAGACAAAATATTCAAATTAAACATTCAGAACTAAAATAAAATTAGAAGCTTCGGTGTACCTACTGTTTTTTGGGGATTTTTTTCTACTTTAGTAGTCTCCTCTTATATGAATTACGTTTTTTCTAAATAGTTATGATTCAATAAAGTGAATGATTTAATAAAGCAGATATAATTCAATAAATCAGGATATTGTCATCAGCTCGGCGATTTGATTGATTAATGCGGTTGATTCAATTAACCATTGATTCAATTAACCGGCGTCCACTTTATTTTACAAAATTTAAAGCCTTTGATTTATAGATACTAAAGAAATTTGTTTCTGCTTTGTAAATATTTTTTCTCTCATGTATACGGTGAAATGATATATTTTTAACCGACTTCAACAAAGGAGGAGGTTATCAATTCAAAGGGTATACTGTTTTTTTTTGTTTGTTCGCACATAACATCTGATCTACTGAACCGATTTGGACGATTTTTTTTTATCGATAGGAGATGGTGTAACTTAGGTACCATGTACTCTTATGACGATATTTGTTCACTAGAAAAAAAGTTATTATGGAAAACAGTAAATTTCATGTCATTTCCCCATTAAATGATTAAATTTTCAATCCATTGTTGCAAAAATTTGTTGCCTCGCAACAGCAATATTAATAGTAATCATGATGAAAAATTTGAACCAAGGCTTCTCTGGAGTAAGTATGAAGCATTAATAAGTAGTCGAATTTAAAGCTATTTGTCCTAAATGATTAAATATGAAATCCATTGTTACAAAACGTGGTTGATATGAAACTGTAATAATAATGATAATGAGAATTTTAAATGAAGGCTTAACTAAATCAAACGTGAAACTCATTAACGGGTAACGTAGTATGTGTTAAAATCTTATGAACAACGAGAAACTAGAATTGCTTTGAAACATAAATTAGTTGAAAAGCCGTTCATATTTAAATGGCTTTGATTAAGCTAGTACACAAATAAATACCAGAGAATAACAAAGATTCTTTTTTAGTGTCAATAGTTTAAAATTTTAGACGCATTGATAGTTTCTTCCTTTTTTTTCAGTTTATTTTATGGAGCATTTACTTAAGAAAATTAGATGAAGTTTCATAATGGAAACATTACCTTATTTCATAGGTACACTTACACTAAAAAGAATAAAATAAAATAATTTTGGAAAAAAATAGAACCGACTTCAGTTGGAAATTGCTCTAAAAAGAAAAAATAATTTTTTTTCTTTGAACACCATCGAAACTACTTTTAAACATAAGTTTTGAAGTCGGTGCAAAAACGATAGGTCAAATGATATTTAACCTTATTTTGCCAACATTTTTCAGAGAAACCATTGAAAATTAAAAGCAGAATATTTGTACCATTACACGAATGTGTGGTAATGAATGAAATGTACGCGAATGCTCTTAAAGAACCTGGATCCATTAAAATTTATATAGTTGAATTTTAGTTGCGTATGATTCTATACATTGTTTTTGCGCCGACTTCAAAACTTATGTTTAAAAGTAGTTTCGATCGTGTTCAAAGAAAAAAATTATTTTTTACTTTTTAGAGCAATTTCCAACTGAAGTCGGTTCTATTTTTTTCCAAAATTATTGTATAAAACTAGTTATGAGATGATTTTAAAGAATCTTCTATAAATAGGCGTTCGCACGTATAAAAATGGTTAAACTGCTTGTGTATCCAAAAAAAAAAAATCATTGAAACTCAAACATTAGTAATCGTGAAAGAAGATAATGGAATTGTTGATGTTTACAGTAGAAAATAATATTTTTGTTGTAGTTTCATTTCTGATCTTCCTTGCATCATGATAATTTACATCTCGCCTAAGAAAAGAAAAAACAACTTATATGCCCTGCATGAAAAATATTTTTTCCCTCTTTCTTTTTTAAATTTTATTTTTGATATTAATTGCATTACGACAACTAAAGTACTTCTGACAACTCCTAATAAAATATTTAACCTTGGGCTCTTGGTCTGAGCTTTAAACTAATTTTTTGCGATTTCTTACATTGTAACAACTAAAGTACTTGCATAGGAATTTTAAAAAAAGGGAGAGGGAAAGGAGAGAGAGAAAAATAGATATAAAGAAGCTATTCACGTCTACTTATTTTCTTTCTTTCTTTATTTATTTTTTGTAATCACATTTCAGATCTTCCTTGCATTATAACTGATGATATTTTGAAATAAAAATTGCTTCTTATGTTTTTAAAAAATCCTTCTTCTCTACTATAAATTTCATTTTCGATCTTTCTCGCAGTAAAATAAATGAGATGCCTCGCAAAGAAGAAATATAATATGTCTGCAACTGGAAATAATTTTTAACATCAATTCCATTTCACATATCTTCGGTTATTGCAACTGAAGGAATGTATAGAATAAAAGCAGGAAATAATAGATCTCTTCCGCAGAAAAAAAAATTTTCTCAGCTAAAATTTAGGAGCTTCAAAAGAATTCAAACAATTGCACCATAAGTCTTATAAATTAGTAAAACGTGTGAAAAGAAAAAGAATAAAAAAAGAAAAAAAAAAAGAAAAAAAAAAGCTCATTCAAAGTATCTCAAATTATCTCAGATAATATCTTCCTCTCTTTTATCCTCATTTTTCTTTAGAAAAAGTACTTAAAGACAAACTTTTTATCTCTGTTATGGTATTATAGCATGTAGCGGTTTGTAGTAATGTGCGCAACAATTTCCACAAGTCGCTGAAAAAACTTCCTGTTTACGAACTAGTTATTCAAAAGCATCGAACGAATTTTCTGCATTGTTATTATTTTAACTCTCTCTTTTCGCACCATGACGTCATCGTGCTCATTATGCAATGTGACGTCACAGGCCCGTCAAGAATTAACCCAGATCATGCAAATAAGTCACCAAATCACAATAATAGGGCTATAAACATAAACGAGCAACTTTTGCACTGCAAAAAAAAAATGTTGTTTTTGCAGTATAATACTGGCAGCAGAGGTTCCAGTTTAAAACTGTAAAAGCACAGTAATAAACTGAAAAATAGCTAGTTTTACAGTTTATTACTGTAAAACATGCAATTTCACTGCTTTTTTCTGTGAAATTAGCACTTTTACCATAAAATTAGCTGCATTTTCTGTAAAAACAACAGTATAATACTGGCAGCAGAGGTTACAGTTTAAAACTGTAAAAGCACAGTAATAAAATGTAAAACTAGATATTTTACAGTTTATTACTGTCAAACTAGAAATTTTACTGTTTATTTCTGTAAAACTAGCAATTTTGCCATAAACTTAGCTGCATTTTCTGTAAAAACAACAGTATAATACTGGCAGCAGAGGTTACCGTTTAAAACTGTAACAGCACAGTAATAAACTGTAAAACTATATATTTTACAGTTTATTAATGTCAAACTAGAAACTTTACTGTTTATTTCTGTAAAATTAGCAATTTTTCCATAACATTAGCTGTATTATACTGTAAAAACAACAGAATAATACTGGCAGCAGAGGTTACAGTTTAAAACTGTAAAATGCATTGTAATAAACTGAAATTGCATTTTTACAGTTTATTACTTGCACAGCAATTTTAGTTTACTACTGTAAAATCAGCATTTTTACAGTTTACGACCGTAAAATTAGCTGTATTATACTATAAAAGCAACATCAATTTTTTACAGTGCATACGTTAATGTGGGCAAAATTAGGATGGCTAAGCAGATCCATCACTTACCAAAATGAAGGAAAAATCCAACCAAAACGAAAAGTATCGGAACGCAATCGTTGGCCATGCTTCTCTTACAGATAACTCTTCTCACACTTCATTTGATTCCACCGGACGCTCAATCAAACTGGAGATGCAACAACAACAAAAGAAAAAAAAGTGTCCCGTTCCCCAGCGTGTGGGAACATATTCCATCTACAAACGGAATCGCGAAATCCCGCAAATGCACCGAATTCTTAGCGCCCTCTTTGACGCCCATGCGCGCAGCTGACGCAAGAAGGTGACGTCAGAGTTTGATCGATTGAATCCATGGGGCGGCGAAGTTTCATTATCACCAGGGCGCCCCCATTTCGACATGGGCGCTAATTGGGAAATCATTTTTGCATTTCAATTCCGTTTCATCTGGAAGAAACGCTTCTTCAAAATTTTTTCAGCCATTTGATCAATATTTGAGATTGATTAGGGGCCCGGAGCTTAATCCCAACAAATCAGTTTTCCATGGAGAAAATGTGTTGCAAACGATTTTTTAGCTTGTTGAAGTATTTTAAGTATAATAATTGCACATATGGTTTGAACAAAAATTTTAAGGGTATTTGTTTTGATTTAGTCTTCTGTTATCAAACCTGTATTTTGCGAATATATGAAAAAAAAAAAAAACAATTGAATATCAACATTTCGCAAATTTTTCAGCAGAGTCTAACGTCTTTGTTGACAGTAGTTTCTAATACCTAATGAGTCAAGAGAGACTCTTGAAATCAAGTCAAATCAAAACATCTATTTCTCTTTTACACGATTATAATTTTTACGCAATAAAAAAAAGCGGTAAACTGAATCAACTGTCTATATTGAAACTTATTGAAGGTAAAATGTAAACAATTGTACAATATAAACTTTCTATGGCTCATATTCAAATGTTGCATGTTTATACAGTAGCTTCAAAAGTTAATAACAGCAGGTAAACTTTAAAGTAAATTAATGTAACTATTAAATATTTTTCATCAATTGTTAATTTATTCATGAGTCGTGTGACTTATCAAATCAAATGAAGTCAAAATTTCTACTTCGCGAAGAACTTTTATAATCTCTAATCGCTCTAATACGATTTAAGTTTTGAAGTACTGAGAGCTGAATTAATTCTTTTGTTTATAATGTAGTTTATTCAAGTTGCAACATTAACCCTACACTGCATGATTTTTTGTTCTTTGAAAGAAATATATATGATTTTTAGTATAATACGAGAACATTGAAAAACATTTTTTTAAAAATAATTTTGAGGACAAATGGTTCTATGTGCTTAAAGATACCTAATACTTACTTTTTATGCTTGAGTTGCCTTATGCATGGTCATAAGAAAAAATAGTCCATGTATTCAATTGGCAACGCTATGCAGTGTAGGGTTAACAATAGTGCAACATACACTGTTTGTAGCCTACTCGTTTTTAAAATAATCCATTGTTCACATGTTTTTTCTATTACCGCCAGTTGAGGCAACTTTGAACCAAGATGCTTAACTTTGACAAACGAAACTTTAACAAAAAAAAAAACAATGGAATGTCCAATACTCCGCTCTGCCAGCAATGGTTCGACTACTTCATTTTGCATAATAAGTTAAACACCGCATGCAGCACTTTGTATCATTCACTCGTTCTAAAATTACCGTTCAGAGGTTACTCTTAATAATGATTTGAAATTGTTGAAGTCTCTCAATTATACATTGTAGTATTCCGTGTAATGTAATAAATAATAGAATTTTTGTGATACTATGAAGTAAACGCGAAAAGCTTTTGAATGTTTAGAAATTTATTTTTTTCGTTCAAAGTTGCTTCTATTAAATTTTTTTCCATTTCATACCCTAAGTGACAGGCTAACTCTTAATCGGTTCAATCATTCTTTATATAAATGGTATATATAATTAATATTTTTAAAATCTACTTTCTGATTCTAATAGTTGCTCCACTTTTATTAAGAAAACTTTTTTTATCGCACAGTTAAAAAGTACCTTAAGGGCCAGGATAACTTTAAAACAGGGTAATAGTTCATTTTACTAGGTTTTTACAACTATTATTTCTTACTAGCTGCGTGGCCCGGCGTTGCACGGGCTGTAATGTAGTGAAGGCAGTTTGAGAAAACTACTCGCCACCAAGGCGGCTCGCCTTTAAAGTAATGAGGAAAGTTTAAACAGTTTACTCGCCGTCACGGCGGCTCGCCTTTACAGTAGCGAGGAAAGTTTCAATAAACTACTCGCCGCCAAGGCGGCTCGCCTTTAAAGTACCAAGGAGAAGTTTAATAAACTACTCCCCGCTAAAGCGGCTCGCTAAAAAGCTTTCCTGCATCAAAGAATCAATCGAATTATTTGCACATGCTTCCTCAAAAATAAAGACGATGTCAAGTAGCGCATACTTAGCACTCTCCCTAAATCTATATATATAAAAGAAAGTCGTGTTAGTTACACTACTTATAACTCAAGAACGGCTGTACCGATATGGCTAAAAATTGGTGGGTAGGTAGCTTACAGCCAGGAGACGGACATAGGCTATAATTTATGTGTGTCAGTTACATAAATAGAAAAACAGTCTTATTGACTAAGCCTTTTTTGACACCTCCATGGCTGAGCGACATAAAGCACACGTTCTGGCAGCTACCGGTGCGCAGTAAACAGGTTGTAAGTTAGCGGGGCGTTGAGTGTTATTTGACTTTTTCGTGAAATAAATTATAAACAAACACGTTACTTCCCTTGACATTTATATGTGATAAGCTGTCAGAAACGATTGCTCATTCCTAGGATCCCGATAATCCCAACCGATATGCCGTTTAATTTAAAAGACTTCAATTTCCGATCCGTCTTGCATTTGTCATGACCTTTAACAAATCACAAGGCCAATCCTTAAAAGTTTGTGGTTTTGAATCTAGAATATCACCGTTTCTCCTATGGTCAATTATATGTGGCATGTTTACGGGTCGGAAGACCATCTGTGTTGTTTCTTTTTGCGCCTGATAATAAAACAAAAAATGTTGTGCAACACAAGGTACTTTAGTGAAGAGCAACCTATGTACTAAAATACAGAAACAATAATGAATGATTAATGTAAGTACTTAATTTTTTTTTTTGTATTTTCTAATAATAAAAAAATGAATAAATTCAAAAATTTTCTTATTTATTGCCTTTAAGGCGGAACAGAGTTCGCCGGGTCAGCAAGTAACAAATAAAATTCCTTTCCAAAAACAATTATTTCCGCTTTCTTCCTGTAAAATTAATTGCAAAATTCTAAACGAAAAAGTTCTTTTTTTTTAGATCGCAGCCGAAAAAAAGTCCCTTCTAAAAACAGCAATTGCAATTTTATTTAAAAACACATTTTCAAAATGGTACCAGAGAAAAAAATGTTTCATTAATAATTAGAATAAAAACAATTGTTAGAACATTGTTATAACACGTATTCAAAATGACAATGGAAAAAAATAACACTCTTTTATTTTAAAAAGTTGAATTTAATTAACGTTTTAATTCAAAATGGCAACGGTAGAAAATAAATATCTTGGAATTTTAAACAGTTCAATAATTTAAGTAACGTTTTTATTCAAAATGGCAACGGTAAGAAATAAATGTCTTGGAAGTTAATCATTTATTAGGCTTAATCGCTTTAAACTTGACTACTTATTAATTGATATCTTCGCTAATTAAAATCGTATAATTATATCAATTGAAACTAATGAAGCCTGAAAAATTACCTATCTATCGGTACCTGGTTCGACTTTCAATTCATTGGCGTTCAGGAGAAATAAGCGTGACATAGAAAGATAGAAAGATAGTTAGATACTCAGTTTTTAATATAAGTAGATTTTTAGCTAACTACACAATACTTTAGGGAATTTTATGAGTTCATCCTTTTTTTTTTTTTTTTTTGTGTCAATAAATGAAATTATACTATTAAAATGTGAGGGAGAGGCAATTTAAAATACAAAAATTGTGAACCAAATACCTAAAATTACTTTAAACAGATTGTAGCTACAAAAGTTAATGTAGTAGTTGTTAGGACATACTTTTAATTTCTTTTCATGCTTACTTTCGGCATCTAAAATCTGAGACATGCCTCAAATTTACGCGAAAAGTTTTCCATATTGAAAATATAACCATAGAAAAAGGAGTTAAATAATGATTTTTTTTTTTTAATATATCGTTTGAGTGGTTTGGTTATTTAAAAAAACAAAACAGCGGAGTTTGTCATTATTTTTTTAGACTTCACGGTTTTTGTATTTCCACTCTGTAAAATGAACCTCACTCTTCTATAAAACGTCAATCAGTATTTTCACGCCCTAGAAAAAAATTCTTGCACTAATATTGGTTTGCTAACATTAATGGTTAAATCTCATGAAACTTTAAATGTTCTTTATTTGTTTTCAAAAGTTTAAGGTTTACAGTGATCAACAATCCTAAGAGCGAACACATTTCATCACTCCTAACCTCTGATATTTCCCAGAAACAAATTTCAAGATTTATATCCCTCCTCTGCGCTTTCCCAGAGGTCCGTTTTGTGTCGCAGCGCGGAAGTCGAGTGCCGTGACGCGCTTAATAATTAATGACTTATTGCGGGTTTGAGGAATTTCTGAACTACTTCCACAGACGTGACTGTCGGCTTTCTTGGAGAATCAAATTGTCGACTCGTTTCCCGCTGAGGTAATTCTGTGTTTATTAGAGAAAATATTCCACTTTAAACTAAACGGAGGAAACCTCAGCTGTAACTAAAAAACTGTAACTTCTTACTTTTGAATTGCATTGAAACTGAAGTACGGTTGCGGAAATGTTATCCTGCTTTAATTTTCTAAGATTGAGCAGGAATTTTACTTTTGTTTTTCAATCAAAGAGTTGTTTTCTTTTGTTGTAATATATTTTTTTTTAACACTTTGAATATGTTCAAGCGTCCTGATAATTCAAAGGAACAGGAACAGGAAGTTGTTCGAGATAAAGGTAACAAAACATTTAAGTATGTACTAGAGGCCTCACCAGTGAACGACAGGAACGGTGTAACAATGAAAAAAATAATTAAAAAGTTGCAAATACGTTTTTGGGCGCATCAATTATTTGTCCTCGTGTCTCCCGTTATCGAGGCATAAATAATTAAATTCTGCCAAAATTTAAAGAAACAAGCAAAATTTAAAGACTTAGCTAGAAATTGAAGTTAGAATGCAATTGCACCGTTTACATTAGGGTACATCTAAAAAAAAATTTAAATAAAATTTCCAAATGGTGCAAAAAAGATGCCTTATATCATTGTTACTATGTGGGCAAAATTTTATAAATCTGAGTTATTTTTCAGTTGCCTCTGGGGCCCTTTATCATACAAAATTTGTTTTTTTTTTTTCCAATATTTTTTGAAAAAAATCGGTCCTTTTTCTGTTTCTAATCTCCAACCCTTCAATTCAATATCAGCTTAGGGAAGGTCTTAGGGGATTGTCCTATTCGGCAAGTTCTGTCCAGCGATTCGACTAATAAATAGCACAGTAAATTTTCCGTTTTTAAACTTTAAAAGAAAAATAGCGACGTTTTTTGTTTTTTCTCATCAGATGCACATAAGTGTGCATGCTCGTATTTTATCATTAGATAAAATTCAGAATTTCATTAGGCAAATTGAAAAATTTCTTGCCCCAAAAATTTAAGTCATGGTGCCCCTGCCTGAAAGAAATATCTTTCGGTTAACGAGTCTGACGAGACGTTTGAAATTATTATAAAAATAATTGGAGATAGATTTAAAGTATTTTACCAGTAATATTGTGTGCAATGTGCATCATAAACTCTTTGGGGGAAAAATCACTTTTCTATTGCCTCTCAGGAGGGCAGAGGTCATCAAAGGTCTTTGACGGGAAATTTTCTGAAATTTTTTATAATCATCAAAAGTTTCAACTTAGGTGACTTTGGAGAAAAAAACATAAAAAGTCATTTGAAATTCCGAAGCAATGACAAAAAATTTTTTTAGAGATTTACATTTTGAGATGAAAGCAAAATTGAAAATAATTGCTTTCTAGAATAGTGTGTACTCAAATCCCTTCTTTGCAAAAAATATAATAAAACATCACATAAAATACGATTTTCTTTTTAGAAAAATATTAAGTTTGATTTTAAATAAAAAGTATATGTTAGGCTTGCTTATATTAGGTATAATAGAATTTATCTCGCAATTGCAAGGAAAAACCCTCAAAGCGGCTACCCCCTTTGACCGCCAAAATTTTACGAAGGAAGAAATGACCATTTGGAGAGGTCTTACTGTGCTGCAATAATGTCTCCTAATTTTTCGAATCTTCAGACAAAATCGTCGAATAAGGAATTTTTCGGGAGATCACAGTGACCTCTTAAGACTTCCAGTTGGGGAACTCCTGTTTTCGCTACACAACGGCTGTTTAACAGATTTTTATCTTCTGATTATTACAATTTACAATTATTCTTTTTGATAATAAAACTCCTTTTTTTCATAAAAGAAAATAGTTGAGACTTAGTAATCGTAAACTAGTGCAAAATTAAAATGATATTGTTTTTATTAAAACTAATTGATAATTCAATTAAACTCATCGTAAATGGCCGCAAAATGTTTGACCCTTTGTTCATTAAAGTATTCCACGGCCATTCTTTCCCAACTCCAAGTTTTATTACTCCAAAAAGGCGATAAACGAGGATGGAAAATATTCCTACGCAAAGTAATAGAACCA
Source organism: Uloborus plumipes (assembly GCA_038373865.1). Lineage (NCBI taxonomy): Eukaryota > Metazoa > Arthropoda > Arachnida > Araneae > Uloboridae > Uloborus > Uloborus plumipes. The sequence goes on from JAXGGA010001131.1 coordinate 52,302, forward strand.
TTTTTCGCATAAAACTTTTATGGCTCTATAACTGGATAAATGCGAAAAACTGAAGTCAGAATGACGTAAAAAAACTAAATTGAGAATTCATTTTTTATTTTAAAATTTATACAAGGAAAGATATATTATGCATGAAGTTGAATATTTCAAATATGTTTTATGTAGTTTGGAAAGAATGACCCTAGAATAATTTTGCGATAGGCATAGTCTTTTTTTCTTTAGAGCACGCATTAAAAGTTTAAAAGTCAAATGTAGTCAACTTGCAAAAGACATCATGAAAAATGTCACAAAGCTGACGTTATTAACTTGTTCCACTTACATCATTGGGCCAATCGGTCACATGATTCATTATGTAAGTGTAACATAATTAATCACTTTCAAATGTTCTTCATTAGTCAAGTTACTCATTTATCTTTTTGCCTAATTTTACGATAATCTTTGGAAATTACAACAAGATTCTTTTTTTTTTTTTTTTTGAATATTTTATCTGTTTGTCCAGTCAGGTCCCAATTTCTATTTAGTTGGTTGGTGACGTAACTTTAAATGCTTACATGTCTGGTCTTTTTCTTGAGAAGAAAAACTGTTTCATAGTAATATTGCAATTTTTGTTGTATTGTGAAAAGAAAGGATTCTTGCTAAATTTAACAATTCTCGATACTTTGTCTATATCGCGGATTGACTGTATGAGGACAGAAAAGAGACGACGTTGTTGTAAACCATTCGAAATTTACCGACTAAAAAACATTTTCTTTGTTGTGCAATGACAAATTGCTACGTGTTTTCATTTTGGACCCCAGTGCCGGTTGGTTCCTTTTTCCCGTTGGCAGTCTGCCATCGTCTCGCGTCAAGATCTCATCGGACCTGCTAGATGGCCCTCGCAGCGGAGCTATGCAGCTCATGGTACCGCAACGAGACGGAGTCTGCTATAGTCCTGCTACGCCACCATACAAGACATGCTGGCTAAGGAACACACACACACACCTATAGCAATTTGTTATTGCGAAACATGATTTGAACTCGAGACGACAAAATTCAATTTTTTTTCTCTTTTATTGCTTTATATTTTATTTATTTATTTTTTTTGCAGCAAATATCCTGCATAAGAAGATTTAATTTGTAATTTATAGTTTGCTGCCTGGAATTTGTTGATGTTCATAAAAAATAATGTACTTAGTTTTGAGGATTAATACATATGATTTCTGTAATGACTGAATTTAAAAAAATGTACTTCCAATATGCTTTTGTTACATAAATCTTATTGAAATGCTTAAGGTGCAAAAATAACTGATATTAGTTGGCGAAATTATAAAATTAAAAAGTTCTTCATTACACGTTATTTACACCGTTTCGTTCTTCATTTTTTTTCTCTGATTAGAGAGCACTTTCGTGAAAATGGACTTTTCTGAAACTAGGTATGTCTAAATGATCACTCGCGATTGTCACGCTATAGTTTTATCCGAAGGGTATGAACATGAACTAAGGTAAAAGATAACGCATCTATTAAAGGACGAAAAAAAATCTGATGGGTAAACTACATAACCTTACCCCTGTTAAGTATTCGATGTCTTTTTAATAATTCAAAAAAATAGCTGAGTGTACTCATACACACGCATTAGAAGTAATTTTATATTTTTCAACAATGTGTCAAATAAAGAGTTTGGCACTTTCATATTTGCAGTATTTTGATGTTTTACTTAGCACCATTTATTCATAAGCTGAAGAGAAACACTTTATAGATTTGAAAGAAATGATGTTTATAATAATGGGGGAGTTTCCAAAATTTCAAAAATATTTTTTTCTGAAAGAGCATGCTTCAAAACATAGGAATTGACCATTTTTTTTTATTTTTTGACACAGTTATATATTTTTTATGAATTATTTTAACCGGTGCGCAGATGCTATTCCGAAAAAAAAAAACATCTGCGCATGACGTCAGTGGTGCAAGTAAGCGCGAAATCTAATTGGTTGTAGTGAGATGACGAAGGTCGTGACGTCACCGATTCCTGCGATTGGACAACTCAAGTCAAGCAACATGGTGTTATTATTGGAAAGAGAGCTGTTAGGTGCACCACTGACGTCACAAAAACCACGCCCCGTTTTCAAGGTAGGGTATTTAAAAAAATTAATAAAAAATAAACTGTTGGGAAAATTAAAGTATTTTCCGGACCCATGTTATTTTTTTATATCATTCTATCAATTTCAGTAACAAAAAGTAGTACTTTTGACTGAAGGAAGCTCCCCCATTACGGCAGAAAAAAAGAATTTGTACAGCTTTTCTATATATAATATTAATTTCATTTTCAAATGAGATTCTAGAATAAAAGGGTAAAAATTAAAATTATAATTTTTTCAATAAAAAAATATAATAAAAAGCTCTTTTTTGGAACAGATTTTTAAAAAACTCTGGGGGAGGGGGGTTTGAAACTTGAAAATGCATCCTTTAAATACCGCCCTGTCTCAACCTCTTTTCTACTCACTCATTCTAAACTCACGTTTATCAACCGAAAACAAACTTTCGAACAATAATTCTGAATTAATATCACTTCTTACATTCTCTACGACTAAATAATACTTTCTGCAATTCTTTCAACAAATGTAGAACTCGCAGCGCCATATTTCACCGGAAGAATTTATTCCCAAGTTGTCAAAGCTGTCAGGGAAAAACGAAGCTAAATTTATCATTCGAAATTGCACTTTACACGCGCGTTCAATTTCAAAGATCATTTCTCATTGTAAAAGCAAATGTCTTAATCCGCGAATATGTGAATCCATATAATGGCAGATGAAAGGGAGTTTGGAATGAATTCTGATTGTAAGAATGTGTGGAATTTAATAGTAGGAGTCTTTCCTTTTGGATTTTCGGGAATATTGTTTGTAATTTCTTCAAGAAGAACAATGTTTATAATAATGGGGGAGTTTCCGAAATTTCAAAAGTATTTCTTTCTGAAAGAGCATGCTTCAAAACATAGGAATTGACCAGTTTTTTTTATTTTTTGACACAGTTATATATTTAATGTTTGAATTATTTTAACCGGTGCGCAGATGCTATTCCGAAAAAAAAAAACATCTGCGCATGACGTCAGTGGTGCACGTAAGCGCGAAATCTTATTGGTTGTAGAAAGATGACGAAGGTTGTCACCGATTCCTGCGATTGGACAACTCAGGTCAAGCAAAATGGTGTTATTATTGGAAAGAGAGCTGTTAGGTGCACCACTGACGTCACAAAAACCACGCCCCGTTTTCAAGGTAGGGTATTTAAAAAAATTAATAAGTAGCCGAGGGCGCATAGAGAGAGAGTTTTAAATGCCACTCCTCCTAGAACCTCTGAAGGATTGTTAGGATCGCTCCCCTTTCCCAGGAAAAATTCAGGTAGCGGAAATGAGTAACTCACAATTCAATCGACATTACATATTAAAGTAAAAAACATGAGAGAAAAAATCTACAATTCAAAATATTTTTGAATGTTTTGTACCGAACTGTGCTGAAAGTTAATGCTCTTTAGCCGGCTTAAGGCGGAAATGCAAACAAATGCCAAACATCTCGTTTACGGTGTCTAGAGAGTGCCGTTTCGCTCTTATTAGTGATCATCAGTCTAGAATAATAATAACAGACTTGAAGCTAGTAAATCTATCAATGAGGACGATATTATCTTCACACTGGCAGATGAACTTGATGCAGAACATCATCAAGGATCCGTAAACCCAACGCGGCTCTCCTCGGAAACGAAAGATAAATATTTAGGTAATAAACTGGAAGTTACTGCCCTTTAGAAAGAGCAAGAAAAAACAAAAGCGAATACCAAACAGTTCGTTGCAGTATCCAGCAGTACAGATGCAGAATACCACACAATCAAAATATTAACCGATTGCTTCCTTTGTGCTCAAAAGCCTCAACTGCAGACCAAAGATCAATATAGACTGATTCTTCTTGGCCAAAAAATGAAAGCAGCTCTGTTGTTTGCCACCTTTAGCGATAGTGTTGGACCTTAGGGGCACCAAATATGTTTAGGCCATGATCGTATGTGTAGGATAAACAATTGGAAGAAAAGGTATAACATGGAATAATAAGGTTGGACACATTCTTTGCTATGTTTTAGACGTTTATTACTTCAATCAAAACATAGTAAAAACAAAGATTAGGCATATAAATTTAAAATAAGACAAAAATGTTAAGTTTAAGTCCGCTCTCGAAAACTTACTAAAAATCATTTAAATCAACTAGCTTAAAATTTTATAGTTTATTTTTAGATTTATTTTAAAAGTTCAATAATTATAATTTGGGAATTAGGAGCCAAAGTTAGTTACGTACCAATCCTCCAAGGTAAATCCGACCGAGACATCGTTTCTCAAAGGGCCCCATGTTACGGACAACTGTCCGTGTCGGTGTCTGTAGCTCGTCTCTGCCGAAAACCCCCCAAGTCCCCTTTTTTAAACGAGAGGAAAGGAGCCCCTCGGTTTAAAGTTCAACATCTGGAAATTCAGTTTCAGGGAATATTCAGACTTTATGAGATGGGGACTGTCACTATAGTGTCAGAAAGGAATTTTGTTGACCAAGGGGAGGAAGTTTTATGAGATCTGTAACGTCAAAAGGGAAAGTTATCGTTTCCGAAAAGGCCCAAAAGTTGAAGGAAATGCACCCCTTTTGACCTGTAAGCGTGGGAGAAAGTGACTCCGAAAGAGTATCTCGTGGGACAGAACGGGGAAAGTCTTGAGAATTTTAACCCCACGAAAGAGAGTAAAGGAATGTTGGGAGCGGAAGATAGTTTCCGACGAGCCCAACAATATGACAATAAATATAACCCAAACAGCACTACTTTGTCCTTTGGACGTCCTAGAAATGTCATTTCAGGACTAACTCAAAATATTAACTCATCCTTCGGACGTTTAAATTTCATCCCGCGGTAATCGAGGGACAGCCTAGGGACCGTTCAATGTCCGCGAAGTGTTCTTCCCCAGTTGGTCCCTGTGTTGTCAGCAACCATCCCGAGGACTTAAGCCTTTCGTGGTCCTCAGGACGTTCAGAAAACATTATCCCCAGGTTGTTAAAATGATGTCAGACGTTCTTTTATTGGCTATGTCTAGGACCAAACTTTTTGCGGTTGGTCCTTCGGACGTTAAATGGACTAATTAAAATGAACAAAAGACGTCCTACGAACTATAGCCGTTCAAATTTTGGTTCTCTTTAGAACATTAGACGGACAACACATCAAGTGTTCAACGAAAAATTTAATTAATAATTTGGCTGTCTACAAGTACTCGAGGGATCTTTTACATGCCGCCTAATCATACGACATGAGCGCTGTCGATTTTCTGCATCAGGAAAATCCACTGACTGGAGCCGGATTCGAACCCGCGCATTTGGGCGTAAGAAGCCAGCGTCTTAACCACTATACCACTCTGTCGGTGGTAAAGGTCATAATTTCAATCTTTTCGGAATTAAAAAAGCCCCTTTGATTTCAGAAAAAGAAAATAATGTTAGCTATCTTTTCGGCATTAGGGCATTTCTTCAACCTCGGTGCGAAAAACTATTATTTTGAAAAACTATTTCAGAACTATTTTTAAAATTTTAATAATAAAAAATATTACATCAGTGAATGATTTTTAAGTAATACTAATACAATTCGAATATATTTGAAAAAAATAAAACCCCTGTATTTTTGCCCTAAAGTAAACTATTTAAGAATGACAATAACAAATTTCAAATGTGTGTGCTTATAACAGAAAATGGTGTATTTACTTATTTTTATATTTATTTCTTTTACAATTAAAATATGTCAATTAAAAAAAAATCGTCTAATAAATTTAAGGATAGTTTGTTTTTATAATAATTTAAAACTAAAATTTTTATTTTAAAGGTTTAAAGCGAAAAAAAAAGTCAGTAGAATTATATTTTACGTTTTATAATGAATTTAAAAAGAAAAAGAAAGAAAAAAAGCTTAAAACAATCATCATTAAAAAAAATCTTCAGGATATAGTATTATTACCAGGTCATTATCCTAGTATAAACTTTAATAAATCAAGTTCAAATTTTGATGTTTTAAATTTGAGAGAAGGAGAGCATTTTTGGCAATTTTTTTAATTTTTATTTTTAATTTTGACCTCTATCAAAATTTGCAAGAATTTTGACTATCATGAGCGTTTTAAAACTGTATGTTCATTTCCACACACAAAAATTCGAGTTAAATCATTTTTGACTCTTAAAATGTTCTTCTACTTTTTTGTTTATTAATATACTTTGAAAATACTTCAGTTTTTATGTAACTTCGTTCATTTCTCGGCTTTATAGTAGTTAAATATTTCAACTTTACTCTTAAAAAAGTCCAAATTCTTCGGAACAAATTGCCCACTTTTCCATTTTGAATAAAGTATATTAGAAGTCCAAAAATTTCATAGATGAATATGGAAAAAAAAATCACTTCGTACTCACCACTTTCACTCAAAATACGAATTTTCGAAGTTAAATAAGTAAGTCCTATAATCGACTGATTTGACTCATTTGCAGGACATCCTAAGAATGAAGACCTCAGGATGTCAGAAAATAAAGTCCTTCGTACGCCTTGAAATGTTGCAGTTTACTTCAGGCTATCCGGAGGACAATAACAAAATTTGTACTTGGGACGTCCTATATGATGCTCCTTAGGATGACCTCATGTCATCGAATTTTACAGTACACCATGACATAATTTAAAAAAATATTTCGGACAAACACAAGCTTGTTTTGTATTTATTTGGTTTTTAAAATTAGTTGCAGAGCTACTTTGAGTTCCCACTTCATATTTAATTGTAAAATTTCAAAAAAAAATTGTATTTTTTCAAGGAATTTTTTCCTTCAAATATTTGAAGCACATTTTTATATTTAGTTAGTTTAAATATTATTTTCATGCTTCGTATAAGTTTTGTGCGTCATAGTTTACTGTCATTTGTAGTAAATTTCATTGAGAAAATAAAAAATAAAATTTTCTCTACAACTTGAAAATAATGTCCTAAACACAATTGATTTCTTTGAGACTTGGGACATCCTTATAGAGATAAGTTCCCAGGACATCTGGAAAAAAAGTCCGTGGTACGTCCTGAAAGGATGCGGATCCCTTTTGGTCATCCTTAGACCTAAAAAAAAAAAAAGTCCGTGGGACGTCCTGTGAGGCGCATCTAAGGATCGCCAAATTTCATCGATTTTGACATCGGACCAGATTTGGACGTTCAGGACATAAAATGAACGTCCATTGGACGTTTCGTGCTATCTGGGAAGTTACGTTGGGAAACTGAAAAACATCATTGGTAGAAAAAAAAATATAAAAATAACATGTGGCTGAACGGTATACTAGTCAGCTCAGCAAAGTAGTCTCGTGATTGTGGCATATAATAACAATAGAGCTAGATCGCGCGTTAGAGTTGTTGCTTAGCTGTACGGATGGAAGCGGTTTGACCGCTACTGTTTGGCTAGCAAAATGATCAAACTTTCAGCCAAGCGCACAAGCTTAATTAACCCTTTATATCTCCAATTAAGTTAACAATGAATTTTCATACATTTTTTTGTTTTTTTTTAGTTGAAAATACATCAAAAAACATTTTAAAGAGTGTAAAAATTTTGAAAATGTAGGGGTCTAAGGCCCTTTACGCCTTAAGGCCAGTAAGAAAATTGTTTCTGATCTCATGTACCATCTGTCGGCTTCTCGGCAAAGTGGTATTTAAAAGCTTCAGCATGATTTTAGGCATTTGCTCCGTTTTTTTTACCGCATATCCTGGTTAACATATGTTATTACAAATGTTTCGATCTTCAATTTCGAAAAAAATCCAGATCAGAGCTCCGAATCCCAACCAATTCTCATAGTATCATCGAAGATTATCTAAAATTGTCTTTTTTGAACTGAAAAGTCGAAAAACTACTGAAGAAGAGTCCATCAAAGGAGGGGCGATCGCCCCCATTGCCCCTCCCTTGTATCGTCAACTGGCGGGACTTTGAGTCCCGTCGGGGCATAAAGAATTAAAACAGAATTTAAGTTCACTTATAGAGAACTCTCCTTTTATTTTACCACTTTCATTACTTTCTCCTCAGATTAACAGCCAGTCTCTGCCTTGCGGGTAAAGGAGCGCGCACTTTATTTTCAATACTAACCCAATAGTCGGAAGCATTTGCGTGCTGAAAGCCTAAAAGTAAAATTGGGGGGGGGGGGGATTTTTTAAAACTAATTTACTTATTTGTTCAAAGAATTTATTAATTTATTTTGTTGTATTAAATCATTCATTAATTTATTTTCTAAATTTATATTATTTTTTTTTTTAATTTTTTATTTACTTTTTTTTTTGGTGTGTGTGTGCTTGGAATGTCTGAAAGGGAAAAAAAGCGATTCTATTCTGCGCATAATTCAAACTTTAAAAAAATTATTATAGAAAAAAATAATAGTTTTAATTAAAAAATAAATAAATAATATTTAAAAAAATTAAAGAAAAAATATTAAAAAAAATAAAAAATAATATTTAAAAAAAATATTTAAAAAATAAATAATAGTTGAAAAAATAAGTAATACTTAAAAAAATTAATAAAATAAAAAAGAGGGGTAAAAATAAAAAAGCACAAGAGAGTTGTGAAAAATTTTGGGGGGGAATTCGCACCATTGACCTTGGGGGGATGGGCACCCCGATGCCATACTTGAAGGAAAGCTAATATATGATCGAGTTCCAAGGCACTTTTAAAATCAATTCGTCTTAACCGTAGTTCGTCTTATTTGACGAACAAAAAACACCGAACAAGAGGAGGGTGATCGGAAATGTAGTTCACCTTATCAGTTATTCGTTTTAAGCGTATTCGAATTAACGAGCTTCAACTGTATTAGGACTTCTATGGAACCAAGAGTTTAATTTTGGTTGTCACGTATTAAATAATAGCACCAGCTCAACTAGAATTTCAATCTAGATATTGTTTGATTTTATTTATTTGTTTGTATAGTTACATACTAATTAATTTGTTTTTTATTTCATTTATTTTGGAAATTTCTTACTTGGTTCTATTCATTCAATTGTAACATCATTTTAAACTAAACTGTTTTTCCTATTTATTCACCTTTTTTCCGTTTCAGAAAATCATTCTTTAGCAACAACAATAAATCATTTTATACCGAAATGACGTGAATTTATATTAAACAGAAAAAATCCTCTTTCCGAAAGGCTAGCTTTAAAGTTTGTATTTAACATAACTCTATTTCTTAAACTCTCATCATTTTAAACGCACCATTTCTTCACTCTGTGTTCTTATGAATCTTCCTCTATTAGTAATACTTCCTATCGGGCCTCGGTAAATTGAAACAATTAAGAACACACGCGAGTTTAAGGGAACAAAACCGGGCGAAACACGTTTCTTCTGCTTTGCGTGTTCAATATCATCAATTTTATTTCGTAAGTTTGCTCAATACAGGAAAAGATGAGAATTCAGTAGATCAACCTTCCTACTACTCACATATTTTGAAATAAGTAAGCAAGGGCAAATATTTCCATAACTGCACTCTTATAATTGGTAGCAACTTGATGTAAACAAAAGTAATAATCAGAGAACCGCCATCAAAAAGCTTCAAACAGCTGAATGGGTTCCATAAAGTAAAATCCTACGTAGAAACGTAGATAAGGTCTTTGAATTTGGAAAATTTAAATGAAGTTTGTTTTTGTTTTTTTCCTTAGATGAATTGGCAGCAGTAACTTCCTTCTATAGGGTTGTTTGAGGTAAGAGAGACCCCTTTTTTCAACAGTTTGTTTTTAAAACCTTATAAAAATTTTGAAACAAAAAAAAAATGCATTTATTGACTTATTTTATACAGGATATTATTAATCAGCACAATTTCAGCATTATTTTCTAAAACAATGCTTTAAATAACTTTAACGGTTATATATTTTAAAAAATCACCTAGATGACCCACTTACTCCATAGTAAGGAATAAGTTGGTCACCCACCTTTGCATCATTTACTTTTATTTAAATTTAAAGCAAGCATATTTAAACAAAGCGTTTGTGGGTCTTACTTCTATCTTAAAACATATGGAAGAAACTTTTAACTTCTAAACGTTTTGAGCATTGGAAAAAGTAATAATAGTTGAAAAACTGACAAGGAAAATAAATCGACAAATAGGTAACAGAGATCCCATCTGCAAGTTCCTCAACGTTTTCTCTGAAGATAGAAAGTGTACAAGTACACGGAAACTTTAAAGACATTTCGCGAGTTAACTACACAAAGCATTAAATAATTTGAATGTAAGATTTTAAACTTTTTCGTGATTATTTTTAAATATTCTATTTATCAACTCCATTTCAAATACAACTTTAGTCGTTTTACAAAGGAGAAAAATGATTCATGCGATGCAAATTTCTTCACCATTAATCATTATCAATCAAACAATGAATTTCTGAGAAATCATCTCTCAAAGTAGAAGGAAATGAAACGCTTTAAACAACAATGAAATGATATGTTGAACAAAAACTTTCAACTTTTTATTCTCACTATAAGCAATAAAAACATTTTTAAAATAACGCATTATTACTTTATCTACTCTCTTGAAAAATCCCAGTGATTTTCACTCAGACAGAGTTAATTTTCACAGATTTCCCGATTTGAAAACGCACTTCTCTTATAGGAGCTAATTTCACTCCTTTTGAGAAGCGGTTATGACGGAGTTTTTTTCAGTTCCGCTCTTCTGAAAGAGTGATTGTGCAATTCACTCCTTTATAGAGCATTTTTAATTTTTAATTTTTTTTTTTTTCGGAAAGCGTCTCTTTTCGATAAAGCCAACACTCAGAAAGAGCGAATGCATGCGCAATCGATTTCACTCTTTTTTAGAGTGACTTTTTCGCTCTTTTGAATTAAGAGTGTAGGACTAAAACCATGCAAGGGTAATTTAGTACAAAACCTTCAAAATAAAATAGAGCACACTTCGAACAGCTCAAATTTTGTTCCTTTCTAAGAACTGTTTGGAAAAGTTTTACAATTAGCTACTTTTAACAATCTACGATGTTTTCGTACCTTTTATCGATTTAACAACTAACATTAAATCTCGTATATAGGCAATTAAGTTGAACTAAACTGAGAGAGGTTCGTATAATAAGTTTTTGTTTAAATATAAAAAGAATTTAATCAAGGTGTCTTATTTGATCTATTCAAGCCAGGTCTCAAGGATACACACATTGTTTTTAAAAATCTGATGTGAACAAACCACCACTTTTACACCTATTTTGATAAACGATGTTTCATAATAACTTAAATGAATGAGTACACGTATTCTATTACATGCGCTAGAAGTAATATTTTTTCCAAGTGCAATTTTTAGATTTTCACACCCATGATAAAAATTGGTAAATAAAGAATTTATTTTTCAAATGCAAGGGGAATTAGACTTTTTTTTCGGAGTCTGAGGTCTGAAATTACAATAATGGAAACTAAATAGAACAAGTAAGGGAATAAAAATACCTTTTAACAGTTATCAATGAGTTTGCAAAAAGCATTTAAAACTCTTACACCCCCAGTTTACTGCCAACTGATTCTGGAAAGACTTTTACTAAGATTCACATCACAGATATTTACACTTTTAGCGTTGACTCTACGGAAATCTCGTTAAATAACACCAATGTCGTCTAACTGATTGGGCCATTGACATCTCATTTTGATCACCTAATTCGCGAAAAATAAGGTGGGCGATATAGCTCCAAGTGGTCGCCAATTTTTGACAACCTCTGTCTCCATTGGCGTCAATTTCACATTGATATAGCTTAAACACCCATTTCAGAGCATCGAAATGAGGCCAAGAAGAGAAGTACAACATTAGACTTCATTAATACTCAAAATACGAAGTTTCAACCTTCTATTGTATACCGTTTTCGAGTTATGCTATACACACATATGCATATTCATATGTAGAAACTTAACTCAGGGAGTGGTCAAATTAAGTACCTTGAAGGTACGTATAATACACGTTCAGATGGACCAAAAAAGCTAATAAACACCGATTCGGGGGGGGGGGGTTAGAAATTCCAGCAGTTGTTTTTCAAAGAACTATGAAATGTTTTTAGCTGAACGCGACGTCACTCACGTTCCCGTATAATAATAAACGCATTTTTATGACAACGTTATATAACCTCTGTATTGGTTGAAAGCATAAATGGTATTACCATAATATACCACGTTTTTATAATAAATATCTTTTCATAGTCCTCGTAAAGATGAAAAACTTAATACGCTTTGCTAATCAAGGAAGCTAAACTAAAAGATAATTAAAATTTAAACACGAAGATTAAGCATCTTGGAAATATTAATCATTACTTAAATGGAAAAATATTGAGGAAATAATTAAAGAAAAATCCAACACTTGTGAATCAATAAAAATTATAAAGTTAAACGTCTGTTTTAGTCCGCAATTAATTTTGAAAAGCTTCTTCATCGTTCATTAAAAATTAAGTAATGGTTGGGAGCAGAGGTAACGCTTGAAAAATAAATCAATATTCTGAGATTAAAAGTACTTAAAATGATTTTCTTTCTTATGAACTGGGAAAGACTTAAGTTTTTGCTAAGCACAGCAATTTAAGAGGGATTTTTTGCGCTACAAAGTCATTAATTGCTAAAAATTGCATTTTGCATCTAATAAAAGTAAAATTGTGGTAGAACATGGGCGGTGGGTTAGTAACGTTTTCAAGTTTTTCTTAAACTAAAGCATTTGTTTATTAATAAGTCATCACTTGAACGCATTTGTTTGAAAGTACTTTGATATTTTTTTTTTTTTTTCTGCGTTGAACATAACGCTGCTTTACGAATCTTGGAAAAACATCTATGGGGAAATTTAATATAGTTCTTATTTGCAGCGACTTTTCAGAAAGTAGTTGGTTGAGCTGCAATAACTTGAATTTGGGCATAAGTAAAATCTTAGTCATTGATGTGCAATGCTATCGTAGGCAAAAAAAAAAAAAAAAACATAGAGAAAACCTTTTGAGCGGCCGTGACATAAAATTCCTTTTTTAGGCAGATCAATTGATGAATTTACCGCACAGATTAAAACAATTCATAGTTTTAAACATTAAACATTTTTTAATGATTCCATTGAGAGATAATTAAATTTTGACAACACTAGTGTTTCAAACCTGAGATAAGTTTTATAATTTGTCTCTGAAAATAGAACGCTTAACTTTGGACGAGCTTGTTTATGTTTGGTTTGAAAGAGGAGAAATTCTTAAATTGGCACCCTTATTAAAACAAATGGAATTGTTTGAGCTCCAGCCAATCGAAAGTCAACTTATTAGATCCAGCCTGTAAAATGTCGAAGAAAAATGTGTTAAGGGTCTTTAAAATTACAAAATTACCAAACGACTCTTAATCGCTTTGATGCTTTACAACTTGTCCAGAAAAAACGTGCGTTGATGAAATTAAGAACAATATTCCAGTCTGATTTTTTAATATTTTGTTCATTTCCATGGATGAAGACCTTTTTTTCTCGTTTGTGACAGTTCGGCCATTGTATCTTATTTGTTTACCGTTGCGAAACCAGGTCTTTTTCTAGAATACCTTTGATAGTTTTATGCAGATACGTCACTTGCGGAGGGGGGAGGGGGTCAAAAGAGTTGGTTGGTCCACCCTGGGTGACTCCTAAAGTGGATTTAAGAGTCTATAAAAATATTAGTATTTTTATTCTAAAATCGCCTCTCCAAAATGTATCTTTAATTATATTTAATGTATTCCTCTCATTCAACATGTGCTATATGCGTCTGGGGCAGATTTTTAAATGAAATGCAATTGTAGTTTCTTCTTGTCTTCTTCTAATTTTAATTTCCGGTCGACCACAAAAATAAAAATGAGTTATTTCTGAATATTGCACGAACTTCCCGTTAACGTAATTATTTTTTGTTTGGAATTAGAGCAGGGCACACTACATATTACTGCCCGGAGGGATTTAGGAACGCTAATGCTTTATCTGTATAGAGTTTGATGAGCATCAATTAATTTTTTAAAAACTTTTAAGAAATAATATGATACCTGCCTAAATTGAAGGTGAAAATTTGAAACTTTGAATATTACCAAAGAAGAATACAGTGACATAAAAAGAAATAAGCTTTTCAATACATATACGCATGACGGATTAGCTGATGTTAGATCATTGCAGCCGTGAATTTGCTACAAAAACTACTCCACGTGTTTTCTAAAATTAGATACCCACGTTTATTCTTTCAACAATCAACGTTTTGAAACAAAAGAGCTTTTTTCCGTGATGTTTAATAATTCTTTCCATGATATTGGAATACGAGTAAGCCTAGGGAATGACATTGTTGCGAACGTTTAACGTCTTCCCAAGCTATTATCCTGATCGAATGCAAAAATATTCATCTATTCTCTCGGCGTGTTTTGGCAACAATGAGATAATGGGGGGAAAACTCGGAAAAACTGAGAGGATTATTGTTTTGCGTGAACTATTTTTTGATATGTTCAGAAGTTCACACAGTTTAGCGAACCTGACACGAATTGTTCTCTCTCACCCGAAGTGCTGTATTGTGTATGTCAGGGGTGTCTTTAATCTTCTGATCTTCAATACCATATCGTGTTCGTTATAGAGGCGATCGGGACACAGTGGGATAAGGGATACAGTGGGACAAATAGAATTTTTCTTATAAGTGCAATTCTCTGTAAACTCGTCATTTTTCACACAAAATCTGTCCGGGCATGATTTTTTGAAATGTTCGTATAATTATAAAACTATTGCTCAGAAAAAGAATCTATTACTTTGGTTTGAAAGAGGGCCAATTGAAATTTGTGTTTTCCTGATAAATCTTGACAGGGGGTAAATCCCCTGCATAGTAAAACTACGCAGGGGACTGTGCCAGGCGACAGTGTTTTTGCTCTTTGTTGCGTAATGTCTGCAAAACTATTGGAGCAAAATTAGTTACGAGACTACCTATAAATTTAGGCACCAATCGTAAACATAATAAATAATATGTTTCATAATTAAACTAATTGACATTAATAAAATCACTTCCCAGAGGACTGTTTTCACAACGACCCAGATGCATACTTTCATCACAAATGTGGCTCCCAAACTAAACAAAGTAGCGTTTCAACACCGTTTTCAGCGATTTCAGCAAAAATTTACACTGATTACTTTAAACTTCATGCCAAAAAATATTGTCCTCCAAGTGAAACGATACCTCTGGGGGTGCTAGGGCCTATGGTTTGCTCGACCCTAGGTTCTGGTTCAAAATTAAGAACAGAGCGCTCTTCAGGGCCCTATCCCGGTTAAACCACTAAGCTGGTAGGTACGGGGGACCCTGGAGGGTGAAATGAAATGAAATGCAAAAAATATTTGCAAAGAGTAACAGATTTGTTCTATTGGAGCTTTGAATTCGTGGCAGGGGACTGTTTGAAAAAACTCCGGTCAGAACGTACATGACAATTTCAAGTTTTAGAAATACGTAATTAGACCTTATTGCATAAACAAGAAGTTCTGTCAAGAACTAAACGAGCCTACTTTCCCGTACATCGACATCGGCATTCTAGCATCTGATCATTATTCTCTTGATTATCTAAGACTAAAAATTATGTCAAACATACCTTTTTAGCACTTGAAGCTGATTTCTAAAAGCAAAATATACCTCTCTCATCAGATGAAATAGACACATAAAAAGTAAATAAATGAATAAATAAAGTTTTGTCGCACCTTTTAAAGAATGTAACTGTTACAGTTCTTCCGTAGAAAAATTCCTCAATTGTTTTCAAAAAAAAAATTAAAAGTACAAAGTACATCAAAACACATTTTATCAAAGAAAGAAAAAAAAAAGAAAAAAAAAACTCGTCCGTTGATAAAATGTCTCGAATTTCACTTTTAATCCGTTGCCAGTTGTTAAATATAAATAAAGAATAAAATGCCCTAGTGAATGAAACATTTTTGTTACAAAAAAAATCGTCTGCCCAAAATAATAATAATAATAATAATAATAATAATAAATTCAATAAAACAAATGAATAAATAAACAAAAAATCGTCTGCACAGTCAGTCATTTTTTTTCGGACTGTTTACTCAAAAGTTATTAGGGGTGACAGCTTGCTTGAGCGGTTCAATGTTGAACGAAAAATTGTTCAAATCGGAAATGTAAATACGGGAATGAAGTATCCTTGAAAAGTTCTTTCCAACAAAAAAAAGTTTGTTCAAATCGGACTGTTCATTAAAAAGTTAGTATCGCGGGACCGGTTATTTGAACGGCTCAAAGTTGAACCAAAAATTGTTCAAATCAAAAAATCAAATATGGGAATGAGCTGTACTCGCCGAGATCTTTCCAACAAAAAAAAGTTTGTCCAAATCGGAATGTTCATTCAAAAGTTATTAGGGGGGGGCCAGACAGACCGACCGACAGACCGACCGACAGACACACAAATTCCCCATCTCAATACCCTACTTTCAAATTTTTAATTTTTCGATATTCATTTTACCTCTTTATTTTTTTAACTTGGCGATATTTTTTGGACTTGGCGATATTTTTTTTAACTTGGCGATATTTTTTGGACTTGGCGATATTTTTTCGATGCATTAAGCTACTTTTAATACTTTTTTCGTCTTTCTTTTATTTTTAACGGGAAAGTAGGCTAAAAAGATATAGTTGCATTATTCTATTTTTAAATATTAATTGCCAAACTTATGTAGTATTAAAAGGTTTTTTGAAATATTGCCTTTGAGTGTTAAACTATTGTATTGGGACAGCCAGGGGACCGTGCGTTTGATGTTTAGATAATTTCTATTAAAAAAATTGTTATTGCTCAAAATAAAATTGAGCTACAATGTATTAATGCTTTACTTGTATTAAAAGCTATAATTACTTTATTACACTTTATTTTTAAAATACTTGGTCCGGACAGCCAACTACGAGTTTACAGAGAATCGCCTTTAATACCTAATCCTCTTAATCCTCTTTAGATAAAACCAACATCCAGCCCTAAACATCCAGCACTCAATATTCAGTATCCAGCCCTTGGCATTCATTCGCGTTTTTACATCTTGAATTCAAATTATTCTTTTCGCAAATTATAATTGCTATAGGAGCCAGTTTTAGGAACGAGAAACCCAGCAGTTAGGGTCCTATGACAAGTAGTGATTGAAAGAAACAGAATGAATTCAAGATGTTAAATTCAAAATAATCCTTGAGGCTGGATACTAGGATTATTTTTAAATATTCTATAAAAGGATCAACAGCATGAAATGGTACGGATAAAGTGTTTAAAATGCTTCTAAAGAACCTTCTGATAAAATGCCAAGATTCGTGTGTAATATTGGTGGAAAAATTCAGATGGGACAAAAAATTCTACCATATCCTCGTTTTTGCGGTGTGACAATTATCCGTGTCAGTTTTCTTTTTTTTTTTATTATTTCGTATTGACGATTTGTATTTTATCATCTGCTTTTCGTCACATTTAACGGATCTATGTATCGTAGTCAAACAACAACAGATAACCTTTATTTCGTTAAAACAAGACATTCATTTCAAAACTGATTATTGTTTCGTCCATTGCCGAGGGCTACTCGTAAGAGATTCCCAGCATATCATTTTAACTCAACTCCTGTCGTAACTTTATGTGCAAATGAAGATGAAATTAAGCCCCATTTCTTCCCATCTTTAAAATTTGTGAGAAAACGCTCTACTCAAAAACATTTCACTTTCAATCAATTACGAACTCCATTTTCGCCATAAACTTCATATCTACAATTTGGTGGAAATCCTAACACCTGGCATTCTATCGATTTCCGATCTTTTCATTTAGAACCAAAAAAGATTCTCCGGAAAAAAAAAATATATTCTTTTCTGTCTTAAGTCGTGATTCTTTTCACCCGTGAACTTTCAGCGCGTCAGCTGCTGGAAAATCTCGCGCACTTGTATGCATTACTTTTCCACTTCTCTGTCGCTTTCCTTTTCGCCAAGAATTGCTGATCCGTGACGGATTTGCTCGGATTAAGGAGTTTTATTGAATGCAAATTATAAAAATAGAAATCGAGAAATGTTATTTCGTGGAGATTTTCCTGGCAAAGAATCATTTTTAATACGCTTTTATTAATTTCACATGTGGGTTTGTTTGTCAGTAGGTATGTATAACTCTGAGTAAAAGATAAAATTCACGTTCTTCACAAATATAAAATATATTTAATACTATTATTAATACTAAAGGCAAAACTATATTATTACATGTTGATCCATTAAAGTGTTTCAGTAGTTTGTATGTAACTCTCAATTAAAGAAAAAATTCACGTTTTTTGAAAATATAAAAGTAATATTTAATACTATTATTATTACTAAAGGCGTAACTATATTACGCGCAAGGACGTCATTTCAAGTTTTTCCTGGGGGGGGGGGGGCAAAGGGTGAAAACACAATGCAATTTCATCGGAAAACATTAAGAACCACGCCCACTTATATGTAAATACATTGATTTCTCAAAGCCAGGGGGGGGGGCAATTGACCCCCCTGCCCCTCCTAAATGAGGGGCCTGATTGCGCGTTGATGCATTATAAGTGCATGTGAACTAAGCGGAGCGGATATTCAACAGTTCTAAAACTTCCTTTTAGTTTGACTTACTCTAAAAACGTATTTTTTAGTTTTTTTAAACTATACTTTGGATTATTTTTCTAAATGAATTAGTGGAGTGATGAAATTATAAACGTAAATCGAGCTTTGTTGAAAAATAAATTCAAACCGTAGCACACACATTACTTTTTCAGTACTCAACTAAGTCTGCAGGTGTCACATGCCAGCTTTTTTCAGCTCTCCCAACTGAAATGCGAATTAAAATTCAATTTTATTTTCAAGATTTTACTTTACAAGCTTGGTTCAGACATTTTAAAAATAATCTAAGATGGTAAGGGAATGTGGCGCAAAGAGAAATAACGAAGCAAAGTGAAATAGTAAAATATTTTCGCACTGAAAACTCGTAATTTCCTTAACAGAAGCTGATCGGGCATGTTTTTTGACACGTTCGTGTAATTGTAATTGAAGGGGCAAGTAGATAAAGGTGATTAGGTGACAGGTGATTAGGTACTTTTTTACCATGGATGAAGGTGTTAAGGTAATTTTTTTTTTTTGGAAAACTTTTTCTAGAAATCTCTACTAATAATAAAGCTGAAGGTGGATCTGTCTGTCCTTCTTTCCTTCCTTCCTTCTGTCTGTTACGCGCGTAGCGCCAAAACCGCTCAGTCGATTTTCATGCCATTTGGCACAAAATTAGTTTGTAGCATGTAGTTTTGCACCTCGAAGCGATTTTTCGAAAATTCCATTTCGTTCTTTTTCTATTCTAATTCTTAGCGGAAATTCGATAAAGTAGGGAAGAAATATTTCATACACATTTTCAAGTCTTATGTCATTCGAAAGCTTGAAATTTTCTGCATAAAATGAAGTTTTTTCGAAGTTTCTACGATCATCAGGAGAGCTGTAATAATTGTTTTTAGAATCCCGAAATTCAAGGCTTACCTTCAGTAAAGCAAGCCAAACGATTCTAAAATGGTTGAGCTCAAGGATAAAATTTGTTTAAAAAGAGAGATAAAATGAATTATTTTATCAACGAAAATCAACTTTTCATGTTGTTACTATGGTTACGTGTTCATACTTATTTTTGTTTCGTTCTTTTTCCAGGGTTGCCAGCGTCAATCTTCGTAGGCTACGGCCAGACGTAGAATTTTTGATTCTACGGTAGTATTTTTTTGGCCCAAATAAGGAGCGTAGTATTTTTCTGGCAACCCTGTTTCCAATATACTAATGACTTAATTAAAAGATTTGGCGGATTTTTTTTTTTTTTTCATTTTCATAGATTTCGCATTTCAGCAACATTGATTTTGGCAACGTTTGGAAACAGTAGTATTTTGTAATATTTTTTTTAGAGGAGGCGTAGTATTTTTTTGTTCCAATTCTCTGGCAACCCTGTTTTTTTCCCGGTGAAGATGCTTTGGGACCCTGCTTGGCGCGTTTTCAAAAAGTCAACTACGCAAAATAGCTAGGGTTACCACGCTTGACGCGCCTATCGTTCATTTAGCGAGAAAAGGGTACCTAAAGCACAGATTAACGAAATATCGTATCAATTGCGATATTGCATCGTTTTTTTAAAGTGTTTCATTTCGGAAAATGTATTGTTTTGTTTTTTAAGCTAGGAAAGAAAACTTTCTTCTTCTTTTAAACTTTGGTAAGATTTCTGTTAGTTCCTATTACCAACAAAATTGTTCTTATTTTCTCTTTTGGCTTATTTTTGTCCATCTCCCTTGGGGCTGCATTCGAATATTCCAAGGGGGTGTTTTACCCCATTTATCGGGTAAATCAGTGTTTTCAATGCAAGGTGATATGAATTGGTTAACAAAAGTGATATGAATTGGCGCCACCACTTGGCGATATATCGCCAAGCTTTTGATCGCCAAGTATTTGACGCCATTTTTTTTTTTTTTTTTTTTTTTTTTTTTTTTTTTTTTTTTTTTGATTTAGGTTCAATTTGGCGCTGTTGGCGATATTTTGCGAAAAATCCACTGAATGATGTTAAAATCGACGATCTTTAGGAGATTAATCATTGTAAAACATTTTCTTGCATTGTTTCGTAGCAAACTAGGGATACAAATGTTTGAATTGTTATCTTGCTCACTCCAAGCACTATTTTAGCACTTAAGGCATCTACTAAGAAATTTACACGTAAAATTAAGTAGTGTGGGGTCCATATCAGATCTTTATATCACTTTGAAGGAATTATAGTTGAATAAAACTAAAATAGAGCATTTTTTCTGCTATATCAATTATTTTACAAATGAACTTTTAATTTTATACCACGGGCAAAGCCGTGCGGGTACCGCTAGTTACAAATATTCTCACATACCGCCTTTATTTACTTCCCCCTTCAACGGTGTATGTGAGTTAACACAATTGAATATACACAAATTTGAATCTATGTAAGTCGGCGAAATTCAAATGTCACATATCACTTGCCCCTTCAATTATAATGCTATTGCTTAGGAAATGAATCTATTACTTTGGTTCAAAAGAGGGCCAATCGAAGTTTGTGTTTTTCTGATAAATCATGACAGGGGGCCAATCCCGCCGCCGTATTGCTAGCCACGTGATTGTCGCCAGAGGACTGCATTCTCACTTAGTTGCGTAATATTTGCAAAACAATTGGAACATAATTAGTTAAAAAACTATCGATAAATTTAGAAACAAGTCATCAAAATAATAAATAATATGTTTGATGATTAAACTAAGAAACATCATTGAAATCACTTACCAGAGGACTGTTTCCGCAGCGACCGTTTTAACACCGTTCTCAGCAATTTCGGAAACTCCACACTAATTGCGTTTAACGTGATGCCAAAAAACATTTGCAAGAGTAAGGGCCCCAGTGGCGTATCCAGGGGGGGTGCCAAGGGACCAATGCACCCCCCAAGATTTTGTAAGACTATAAACAATGGTGGCACCGAATTTTGAAAAAACATGTAACCTTCATGTAAATATGTTTCAGGTTTTTTTCAATGAAAAACACTTTATGGACACTGAAATATTGTCGTATTATTTTCTGTTTTCGACAATAAGAAGCAAAACTAATTGTTATTCTGTAATTGTGGAAATGTAAGAGGAAAATGATCTTTGAGCAACGTTCAATAGAAAAAATTAAATCGAAATACTGCGTTTTTAAAGTTTCACCATATTTCTTGATTTTTTTCCTTTCTCATCACAGTGTCGATGTTCGATGTGCACCCCCCAAAATCAATTCCTGGATACGCCACTGAAAGGCCCTGCTCCACATCAGCGTAAAACGCGACCGAAACCGAAGGAAGAAACCGAAGGAAGAAACCGAAAATCCGGGTACTTTCCATAGGAACACTATGTAATCCATTTTACGTTTCTGCTTTATTTTTCTGCTTTACGCCAATGTGGAGCAGGGCCCTAACAGATTTTTTCTGTTGCAGCTTTGAATATTTGGCAGGGGACTGTTTGAAAAAAATTCGGACAGCACTTACCTGACAATATTAAGCCGGTCCCCGTAGCTAGCTGCTTGGGCATTAGTATACCACGTACGTAGTATGTCTTAAAATCTTATGAAAATTGAATTATATCAAATAATATCACATCAGAATGAGGTAAAAGTTGGGTGGCGGGGAGACATTATGCATCAACATGCCGCAGGAAGCTATTCTAGCTGCCCTGGCAGCTGGTTTATATAGAAAAAACGTATAAATCATTGGAAAAATTCCCACTTTAATTAACTAAATTTTGTTGATAACGCGAGAAGGATAATGTTGGGGTTTTGCCCAAATGGTTCCACCTCGCCACTTACATTACAAAAAATCACTTAACCAGTAAACGTTAAAAGACACTAGAAGTCTAACATTCGTTAAAGATTTTTGCTAAAAATGGTAAGGGAATGTTAGCATTAATTCGATACGTTTTACGAAGATCTCAGTTCTTTCTTCTTATGCCAACAGAGTAATTTGCAGCCAAACATCTAAGTGGGACATTTCGATTATAGAGTTTTTTTAGACTAGCTTTGTAATCTCGAAAGATTTTTTTTTTTTCTTGTACAAATATTTAAGTATGAAAATTTTACAAAAAATGTCGATTTCGATATGTTAGCATGCGTAAGAAGTAAAAAAATTGGGCTTAAACTCGCGAGATAACGTATAATTCTCGTAGTGCAGTTCAAGATTTTTCGCACAATCAGAAACTTGCCCCATGCTAAGATTATCGGTGAACACTTATTTCATTTTACATTACGTTTCGAAGCTATGTCAGCATCTGTAGTGTAACTTTGTAGAATAAACGTTGTGCTTGTTCTACAAAGTGCAATTTTTGCATCATATGAATCTCATCTATAGCCGTCATCTTGGCATTTGACTTTGATTACACGTCAAAAATCTATTTAACGATTGAACTCGCTTGTGGCGTTTATTTTACAGTACAGTGCTCACCACTAATAAAATCACTGAGTTATAAAATCAGTCGCTTTATAAAACCAAATCTGGAAGAGATTACTATATCAAAACATGACTATATCAAAACCTATATCAACCATTACTATATCAAAACATGTAAAAAACATCCTTTAATAAAACCATTAGCGCCGTTTTATAAAATCAAATTTTCGGAGAGTATATGTTGAAAAACGGAGGGAAAAAAAGAGAAAACACCCTTTTTCTTGTCTGAGTAAAACCAGAATTTTTTTTTTCTAATCAAGATTTGAAAGAAGTTAACACAAAGATAAATTCCACACGAGCAAAAAAAAAACTGTAGATGCGGATTGCGGAGTTGGATTAATTTTTTATTTTCTTTAAAATTTAAAAAAAAATTGTAATTTTATGTATGCCGGTTTATAAAATCAGCCGCTTAATGCAATCAAATATCGTCGGAGCAAATGTGATTTTAATAAGCGGCGGGCACTGTAATGGCAACCTGACTAAAACAAAGGTATCCCTGGGCTCCGTTAATAGCAGGTCACCCCAGAAAGTAGCTTTAGCAATATTTAAAAATTAATAACTTACAAGGAAAATTAAACCTGCTCTGAATTCAAGCTTGTGCTTTGTTTTCCTTCGGACAGTAAAAACACGAAGGAGAAAAAATGTTCTTTGTAAAATATAAAAATTACTGCAATAAAATAATGTTTCATGTTTGATTTAGTTAAGCCTTCATTTAAAATCCTCATTATCATTATTATTAGTTTCATATCAACCACGTGTTGTAACATGGATTTCATATTTAATCATCTAGGACAAATCGCTTTAAATTCGACTACTTATTAATATTTCATACTTACTCCAGAGAAGGCTTGGTTCAAAATTTTTATCATGATTACTATTAATATTGCTGTTTCGAGGCAACAAATTTTTACAACAATGGATTGAAAATTTAATCATTTAATGGGGAAATGACATGAAATTTACTGTTTTCCATAATAACTTTTTTTCTAGTGAACAAATATCGTCATATGAGTACATGGTACCTAAGTTACACCATCTCCTATCGATTAAAAAAATCGTCCAAATCGGTTCAGTAGATCGGATGTTATGTGCGAACAAACAAAAAAAATGTATACGCTTTGAATGGATAACCTCCTCCTTCGTTTTAGTCGGTTAAAAAGTTAAACAAATTCAAGTTTTTTATACACACAAATCGCAAAGGATTTTTGAGGATTGCGGTTAAACATCTTTGCAATAGTTTGACAAAGGTGTTTTGGGCGTTAAAGTTTTACTTATACGCTGCTAACACACAGTAAGTACATAAGTTTGTTTTAAAAAAATTGTACCCACCTCTTTTTCACCACAGCTCCAATTGATGAAATTTATTTGTCGAATCTCAGATTTACAAGAAACGTGAACTCAGTAAATTTAAGGGCGTACATTGTATACTTGCAGTTTCAAAACTTTGTATCATTTTCAACCAATATAATTTGCAAGTTCCGAAATTGTTATGTTTCACATAAATAGTTTATATTTGTAAACTTTTGCTTTAATTTCCCCATCCAGTTTCACTTTTAACTGAAAACTAAACTTTCCCATTTTGGTATAAAATCGTTACAACCTACCAGTAGTCTCACTGGTTTATCTGAAAGAAAAACTTGATTTTGTGACTTGCTTTTTTCTTTAACATACCTATTTCATATAAAGTATATTCTTCTTTAAAGCATTTATTTTTCTAATATACCTCAATGTGTGATTATTACGTATAATTGATCTTCATGGATTTAGTAGAACTTCAGACATGTATTCTTCTAATTCCTGATCCAATTCTTCCTTTGTTGCCTTCCTCAATCCTGGCCTTCCCCAACGATATTCATTTCCATTCTGTTTGCCAATTCTTTGTAAAGGAAATGCTGTCAATCGATTTTTAGGGGGAACTTGAGACATGTATTCCTCTAATTCCCTGTCCAACTCTTCTTCTGTTGCCTTCCTTGATTTCGGCCTCCTCCAATAACAAAAATTTGTATTTCTGCTGTAGGAAATTGTTGTCTTCAGATGCTTCGGTAGAACATCAGTCATATATTCTTCTAATTCCTTATCTAAATCTTCCTTTGTTACTTTCCTTGACTCTGGCCTGTTCCAATTATATACATTTTTATTTCTTTCACTCATTCCCTGCAAAATAAATGCTTCCGTTGGATCTTTCGGTTGAACTTCAAACATATATTCCTCTAAATTCTTCCCTGGCTCCTCTTTTATCATCTTTCCTCGTTTTGGCCTACACCAACGATATACATCTGCATTTCTTCCACTTACTCTTCTCAAAGGAAAATTTGTCATTGGATATTTTGAATGACGACGTAGTGCTTTCATCTTGAAATCAGAAACAGTTTCAGTCATATTTGTAAACATTGGTTCATTGTCATGCATCCAAAATGGTAAAATAACTGTCCTCCTTTCAGTCATTTGGTTGAACAACATTTCCCTTGCTTCTTGCCGTTGACGATAACTTTTGAAGCCTCCATTCCGTTGATGAAACCTGCTTTTATTTGACCTAAATCTTTCATTTAAAGGAACCACACTATGCTTTGTAAAAACACACCTTTTATTTTTATTAGTAAACTCTTTCGCATACTTTCGCTTACGTTCGGTTTGATTGTAGAGACTGCAAAATCTTTCGTCTAAAGGAATTTTCGTGCATTTCACACGAGATAAAGTGTTCAGTTCGTTATGCAGTTCAGTTGAACCAACAAAATCCATGTCAGCAAACAGTGGAACCGTAAATATTAAGACTTTAAACTCTAAATAACGAAATTAAATAAATCAAACTTAGTTAAGAAAACTTTACAGCCCATCATTCGTCGTTCAAATTGAGTAAACAAAACGCTTGAGCTCCATTAGCTGTTGCCACAACAATGCATTCAAATTATAACAAATAATGCAATAAAATCTTAAAAACGTAGCCAAAACTCTCACAAACTGATATCAATTTATTACAAACATTAAAAACATTTTGCTGCAGTCATGTATCAAAATGAATTTTATTGAAATAAGAATTTCCGAGTACTTGTACCGATGTGTCTGAGTACTTGTACCGAATTAATGCAAATTCTTCCAAAATATTTTATATTTTATATTCTGCATTTAAATGCAATAAAATACTTATATAGAAAGACGGTCCTGCCGCATTTTAAAGCAAAGTAGTACTTTGTGTCACTGCACTGACATATATATTTGTAATTATATTTAACTGCAGTGAGCTCGCGTTTCTCTGTAAACTCATAATTGGCTGTCTGGACCGAGTATTTTAAAAATAATATATTGTAATAAAGTAATTATTTCTCTTAATTTAAGTAAAGCATTAATACTTTGTAGCCCAATTGAATTTGGAGCGATAACAATTTTTTTTTCTAGAAATTATCTAAGTGCTAAAAACACAATCCCCTGGCTGTCCCAATCGTATAGTCTAACGCTTCAAGGTAATGTTTCAAAAAACCTATTAACACTACATAAATTTGGCAATTAATTTCTAAAACTAGAATAATGCAAGCATATTTTTTTATGAAATAAGTTCTAATTACGCATTCTGAAACTTAATATTGTCATGTAAATTCTGTCCTGAATCTTTTCAAACAGTCCCCTGCCACAAATTCAAAGCTGCAATACAAAAAATATATTACTCTTGCAAATGTTTTTTGGCAGGAAGTGCAACGTGATCAGTGGGATTTTTTCGAAAATGACTAGAACGGTGTTGAAACGCCACTTAGCTAAGTTTCAGAGCCACATTTGTGATGAAAGTATGCATCTTGATCGTTGTGAAAACAGTCCTCTAGTAAATGATTTTACTAATGTCAATTAGTTTATTTATGAGACATATTATTTATTGTGTCCATGATTTGAGTCTACATGTATGGGTAGTTTCGTAACAAAAATATGTTCCAATAGTTTTGCAGATATTACGCAACAAAGTGCAAATGCACAGTATCCTGGCACAGTCCCCTGACTAGTTATATTAGGCAATAGACTTGCCCCCTGTCATGATTTCTCGGAAAACATATACTTCAATTTGCCCTCTTTCGAACCTAAGTAATAGATTCATATCCGGAGTAATAGCATTATAATTATACGAACATTAAATAAAAAACATGCTCGGACAGATTCTGTATGGAAAATGACGATTTACAGATAATCGCCCGTATAATCCGAAGCCTTATAACTACACTCATCAAAAATATGACAAACTGAGCACTTTTTGGAGAAATCAATGGTCTTGAATTTGATGACTTACATCTGCTTCAAATTTTCGCGGTTTGCAGCTCTAAATATTTATTCTGAGGAATATTTGTAAACTTAGCTTTACTATCCATCGCACACCATCAGTCCGTTTTGTTGTATCAGCTCTAAGAAAAAGAACTGGCTTTATCTATCCTGTATTATCTGCAGTTTTGGGCGAAAGTTTTGAAAGGATCAATCTTTTTGAACAATCGCACTAAGTCGAAAATCTATGCTATTAATTAAGATATATTCAAAATAAAAGAAAGAAAAAGAGAAGAAATAATGCCCGATCATGCAACCGTAAAAGCTAAGAACTGTAACCCCAAGAAGAAAACGAGTTTACTTCCCTAAGTTTAATTAAATGGATTTAGTGTGACATGTAGCAGTCAATTTGAAAGTATAAACCTTACAGTAGTTCGAATGTTTCGACACAATTGGAAGAGACTTTTATATTCTGACAACCACACGTCAACTTAAGTGATATACAGGGTGGTTCAGAACTATGCGTCAAAATCGTAAAAGCAGGTAGTGGTTTCCTTCGTAAAATGAGTATATTTCATAAAGGAATACTGTGCAAACCTGTTGTTTGATGTTTGACTACTGTGTTCATTAGCTTTGACGTGCTTCGATTTTATTTCGTTTGGGGTCAAATTACAAGCACAGGGTAAGACTACCCTGCAATATTTGAAGAAATTCTGGTCGGCCGTTTGTCAGTTGCTGTTGGATATATGCTTGGCGTGTCTTGCATTTTTATTGTTGTGCGTATATCCATGCGCCTTCGCTATGTATCGCTTTTGGTGGTCGCTCTTTGTCAACAGCAATTGTAAACTCTCATTGATTTCAATTTCAACTGCAAACTGTTTGACTGTAAGTTAGTAAAAGCTGATAATAAAGTAGTTTTCGGGGCCACGTGGACCTAGAGGTAGAGCACTCTCCTCGTAAGCAAGTGGTCGCGGGTTCGAATCCCGCCTTGCTCATGGATGTTATTTCATCCTCTCTGTGCCGTAAATCTGTCCTGTGTTTTTCAGGAGACCTGCTCCGCAATTTATTTACAAAACATTTCTCATAGACAATTAAGCGAACAAAATATCGTCAAAAAGGGTACTGTATCACGAAAAGTTTCCTTTTTAGCCTACTTTCCCGTTAAAAATAAAAGAAAGACGAAAAAAGTATTAAAAGTAGCTTAATGCATCTAAAAAATATCGCCAAGTCCAAAAAATATCGCCAAGTTAAAAAAAATATCGCCAAGTCCAAAAAATATCGCCAAGTTAAAAAAATAAAGAGGTAAAATGAATATCGAAAAATTAAAAATTTGAAAGTAGGGTATTGAGATGGGGAATTTGTGTGTCGGTCTGTCGGTCGGTCTGTCTGCCCCCCCCCCCCTAATAACTTTTGAATGAACATTCCGATTTGGACGAGCTTTTTTTTGTTCGAAAGATCTTTTCAAGGATACTTCATTCCCGTATCTACATTTTCGGTTTGAACAATTTTTCGTTCAACATTGAACCGTTCAAACAAGCTGTCACCCCTAATAACTTTTGAGTGAACAGTCCGATTTAAACAAACTTTTTTTTGTTCGAAAGATATCGGCAAGGATACTTCATTACCGTATTTAAATTTTCAACGTGAACATTTTTTCGTTCAACATTGAACCGTTCAAGCTACCTTTCTCCGCCTAATAACTTTTAAGTGAACCGTCTGAATTGAATAAACTTTTTGTTCGAAAGATCTCGGAGAGACTCATTCCCATACTTCACTTTTCAATTTGAACCATTTTTCGTTCAATGATGAACCATTCAGAAATTTTTTTAACATGAGCGCCTACTGGGAAATTTAAATTGAATGTTGATTCTGAACTTAAAGGCGGATATCCTTCAAACTAACTTTGTAAGAAAACGGTTTTGATAAAAAATGTATGTTAAGTACTTTTCTGAAAAATCTTCTGTGAGGACTCTGATTCCGACTCCGACTCCGCAAACATGGCGGAAATGCAGGCTCAGAAAAAAAAGACTGACTGGGCAGACGATTTTTTGTTTATTTATTCTTTTTTTTTTTTTTGTTTAATTAATTATTATTATTTTTATTTATTTATTTATTTATTTTGGCAGACGATATTTTTTTTTTTTGATTACAAAATTTGTTCATTCACTAGAGCATTTTATTCTTTATTTATATTTAACAACTGGCAACGGATTAAAAATAAAATTCGAGACATTTATTAACGAACGAGGTTTTTTTTCTCTCTTTGATAAAATGTGTTTTGATGTTCTTCGTATTTTTATTTTATTTATTCTTTTTTTTCTTTTGAAAACGATTGTGAAATTTTTCTACGGAAGAACTATAACAGTTACATTCTTTAAAAGGTGCGACAAAACTTTATTTACTCGTTTATTTACTTTTTACGTGTCCATTTCATCTGATGAGAGGGGTATATTTTGCTTTTAGAAATCAGCTTTAAGTGCTATAAAGGTATGTTTGACATAATTTTCAGTTTCAGATATTCAAGAGAATATTGATTAGATGCTAGAATGCCGATGTCGATGTACGGGAAAGTAGGCTCGTTTAGTTCTTGACAGAACTTCTTGTTATCCTAGGTTCTTGCAACAATTTCTTGGTTTGTCACCAACATGAACACTCTCTGATTCAGTACGATGAATTCATTACCAATTTAGCTGAGCCTCTTTAAATTCATGAGTTAGAAACAAATGCTCCAGATATTCTAATTACCCTACATATTTTAAGGAAGTTTCATCGGGTGCAGTTTTTTTTATGAGCGTTGACATAGCATAGATTTCAAAATGAAACGTAAAATCGTTTGTCTGGAAAAAACCACTTTGGTTTCACCATTTTGGATCCAAATTATTTACTTTTCCTTTCAATTTTTCATTGCTGCGGAGCTAGGGTTACCAGAAAAAAGTTTCGGGACATTGCTAAGCTAGCCAAATTCACGTGCTGCTAATAATTGCTTACACTTGAAAATTGCCAAACCACGGTAACTTGCAAGAAAAAACAGAACACTCGCTGGATCCAAAGTGATGAACCTTAAGCTTGATGCTTCGGCTTCGGCTGGTCTAGAGCCGCTATATATACAGGCCGACGCATCAAGATTAAGCTTCACCACTTTGGATCCAACTTATAAACTTTTACTTTCAATTTTTCATTGTTGCGGAACAGGGTTACCAAAAGAAATTTTGGCGCATTGCTGAGCTTTGCCAAATTCACTTGCAGCTAATAATTGCTTGCAATAAAAAATTATCAAAACGCGATATCTTGCCAGAAAAGCCAACCTAGCAAGCACTCAAACACGCTCTGGATCCAAAATGGTCAAACTTAATCTTGATGCGCCGGCTCATCTATATAGGGGCCTTAGGCTGGTCTATATAGCAGCCTTAGTTTGTAGTTGATTGCTGTTCGGATAAGACAAACTACTGTCGGCCCCGCTTAAACGAATACCGTCGGTTCCAAGAAATATTATTCGATTAAGCGGGGTATTTGTTTAAGCGGTGATCTTTAACATGGCGTCTATGGCATCGGTTCCGGGATATTTAATTCGTATAAGCGGGGTATTCGTTTATCCGTTACTCGATTAAGTGGTTACGACAGTATGGTTAAGTACGGTTGAAATGAATTGATTGTAAAGGTCCATTTGAGTTTGTTTCAGGAAGGTTTCACGTAATATTACTAAGATAATAAAAAAATAAACAGAATACGAGACGAACACTCTTTGATTATATTAATCTGACTAAACCTCGGAAATATCACCAAACGAGAACAGCATACAAATGAATGATCTTAGATTTTCGAAGCTTCTTAATGTGCCCGAATGATTGATGTCGCCGCTTGATTTGCAGATCAATGAAGTGAATCTGCTAATGCGAGAAATTGAACAAAATGCCGAAAGGGGAGAAACTCAGAAGGGTGTGGCCCTTCCTCGACTTCTTTTCTTCGCAGTTTTTGACCTCAACTTGTCAAATATATTATTTGTTGTTCTACAGTGGCTTAGTGTGGTGAGAATGCGTGTGTATGTGTATGTGAGCTCAATTTTTAATTCTTCTTCCTTGCATTGTTGAAAGTGATGTGGGGTGCATATTCAAACTAAATCATCTTTCTAATGGAAGTTTGGGTGGATTGATCAACAGCGAGATAAAAATTACTAAAACAATTTTTTAATTTTCATCCAGCTCTTAATCAGTTCACCCAAGCTTCAACTAGAAAGATGACTTAGTTTGAATTTCTTTTTGCTCGCTCTTTTTTTTAAACCGATTCTTCGCTTTGTAATGAAAAATTACCTAATGCAAAATTGTGTTTCAGCCCCTTAACTCTTTCTATAAGTATGTCGTCAGATTTAAATCATTACTCTTGTTCATAGCATTTGATTAGAAGGCGGCCTGCTTTATGATAAAAAAATATTACAGCAGTTTTTTAATTTATCACAAGCCCAGCCGCTTTGTTATCAGGTGCCATGAACAAGAGTGATTATTTAAATCGATTGACATACTTCTAGAAAGACTTAAGAGATTATAACGTAGTTTTCTACGTGAGATTATGTTTCATTGCGAAGTAAAGAATCAATGAAAAAATGATGTAAAAAAACTCGAAATAATCTTCCTAATTGAAGTTTTGGGTGAAATAAGAGTTGAAAAATTATTTTGAAAAAGGAACTGTTAAGGTAAATGTATTTGTATATAAATCATGCATCTTTGTAATCAACCGGATAACAGCGGATGAATTACAATTGGACAGCACCTTTCCAGTACCAAGAAATGAGCTTTAGGATGACTTTTAAACCTAAAGTTCATCTCTTTACCATTGAAAAAGAATTGAGTCCTTGAAATCCCGAAAGGCGTATCTTTAATGGATTTGCTAATTTGTGCTTGACACGTACGTTATTTACTGATGTTACATTGCAACATACCAACCACAAGGCGATTCAATGAAACAAAAAGGCCACTGAAAAAACCACCGATCAGTCGCCATTCGATCGCCATCTCAAACAGCAAAAAATTAATCTGAAGTAAAAACGGAGTTAAGTAAATGGTGAAAAAATTCCACCAAAATCAAGATTACGGCGTTTATGAGAATTTAATAAAATATTAATTAATATAACGATCGTTATTATTAACTTTCAATTAAAAATATTCGTTTCGCACTTTCTCATAAACTAATCTATATATATAAAGATGACGGACTCTGTCTGTTTGTATCTGATTGCTAGAAGCCCCCACAGCACCTACAGACCTGAAATTTGGCACAAAATTCGAACGTATCTCAGTTAACTACACCTCGAACGCCGAATTCTAAATTTCGAATTAGTTATTTTTAAATTAATTAATTAGTCTCATTTTTAGTGTATCCGGCATAATTGAGGGGGGAAAACTTTCCCCTTCCCCCAAACATTATACATCGTTTGAAAGGGGTTTTTTTCTGAAAAAGAAAAGTTTTGGCCCGTTTCTCTCCGTTAATTAGAACAGGAGATATTAATTACTCAAGTTTAGTCAATTTTCAAGTCACTAAAAACGCAAAACTGAAACACTAGGTCCCCTTTTCCAGACAAACTGCTCTTTCGTCCCTGAAGTTACATAGTGGTTTAAATTTGCGTATAGAATTAAGCTTTGAAAATTGGCTACATTTGAGAAAATTAATATTTCCTGTTACTTACTTAACTTAATGTCTTTTTGATTTATTTGGCGAATTGTGTGTTTTAAACTTTAACAGGACTTTTAGCGGAATTTAAAAGATTGTGGAGCCCTTTTGAATTAAAGATATAATAATTTTACTTCTGAGGGTTGGAGTGAATTTACATTTATTCAGTTGACTTTCTTTACATTTATTGCACGGGCATCGCCGTGCGGGTACTGCGAATAATTCTATATTTTGAGCATTTTAAAGAAAATGTCGTTGCTTTTTTATTCGGCTTAGCTCTTAAACAAGCATCGAAGCGACTGAAGTTCGTACTTTTTTTTTAAATTTTTTGTCATTTCAATAGTTTTACAATTTTGCGCCTCATGAAAGAGACACAATTTCTGTGACTCAAATCTTCTAGAACTACCTCAGAAACACACAAATTTACCACCCTACATGTGTTAACAACCTATCAATTTGAATTCTGAACAAAAGAATTCCCAAACAGCAAATGAATCATAGCTATCATTTTCCAGATTTTCCGATACGAGTTGTTGTCGGAAAGATTTGACGAAAAGCGAAACACAAATCAAATAACCACTGATAATCCCAATTTTCTCGGATTATTTGAAAAGGGGAAAATTCCAATGAAAATGCGAACAAACTGCCCTAAAAATAGACTTCCGGGAATTACTTTCTACTGTTTAAAGTTTAGTTATTGGTTTTTTGGGCCATGAAAAAACATATTGATGATTTACCGTTAACATACAAACAGAGAAAACCACTGTGAGAAAATAATTAGAAAGTTAAAGTAATTACTTTGAAAAGGAAGAATTGCAGCAGGAAAGTTCTAATTTGTCAGTTTTCCGCTCAATGCACTAGCTGCTGAAAACGTTTAACTTCGTCAAAATAAATGAAGAAAGTAGGGAAGAAATCAGTCACGCCTATGTGAATTCAGCGATTCAGTTGCAGGATATTCCTATTGTTTAAGTCGTTCGTCCACAGACAGTTATACAATCAATTATATATTTACACAAGAAGGGATTTTTTGTAACAAGGTTCCCACCTCGGCAAAC
This sequence comes from Uloborus plumipes, assembly GCA_038373865.1. Lineage (NCBI taxonomy): Eukaryota > Metazoa > Arthropoda > Arachnida > Araneae > Uloboridae > Uloborus > Uloborus plumipes. The sequence goes on from JAXGGA010001131.1 coordinate 86,187, forward strand.
AGAAGTGACGCAACTCGTCACAACAGCATCGGGGGCCGTTCACAAATGATATCGCGGCTTCAAGGGGGAGGGGATTAGTAAAATTTTCCTGACAAGGGGGGGTGAATACAAGAAGTCTGACATAACGCATTTTTTAAAGAATATGCGCACATGAGAAACAGCTTGACATGTGATAAACGGGAAAGATTTCCAAAAATAATTTCAATAAAGCACCATACGAAATAACACAAGTTCTTATGATAAATGCAGGACTAATTCTCTTGTTGCAAAAGTAAATTTCGATTATCTGCAAACACGTCATTTTACATACAGAATCTGCACGGACATGTTTTTTTTTTAATGTTCGTGTAATTATAAGGGCGATTCTCTGTAAACTCGTCATTTTTCACACGAAATCTGTCCGGGCACGGTTTTTTGAAATGTTCGTATAATTATAATACTATTGCTCAGAAAATGAATCTATTACTTTGGTTTGAAAGAGGGCCAATTGAAGTTTGTGCTTTTCTGATAAATCATGATAGGGGGTAAGTCCCCCGCCTAGTATAACTAGGCAGGGGACTGTGCCAGGTGACTGTGTTTTTGCTTTTTGCTGCGCAATATCTGCAAAACTATTGGAACATAATTAGTTACGAAAATACCAATAAATTGAGGCACAAATCGTGGACATAATAACTAATATGTTTTATATATTAAATTAATTGACATTAATAAAATCACTTCCCAGAGGACTGTTTTTGCAACGATCACGATGCATGCTTTCAGCATAAATGTGGCTCTCAAACAAAGCAAAGTAAAGTTCCAACACCGTTCTCGGCGATTTCGGCAAATTCACACTGATTACTTTAAACTTCATGCCAAAAAGAATTTGCAAAAGTTATAGATTTTTCGTATTACAGCTTTGAATTTGTTGCGGGGGACTGTTTGAAAAAACTCCGGACAGAATTTACATGACAATTTTAAGTTTTAGAAATACGTAATTCTACCTTATTTCATAAGAAAAACATAGCTTCATTATTCTATTTTTAGATATTAATTGCCAAATTTATGTAGTGTTAATAGGTTTTTTGAAATACTATCTTTAACAGTTAGACTATGGGATTGGGACAGACAGGGACTGTGTTTTTGGCGCTTAGATAATTTCTAGAAAAAAAAATTAAGAGCAAGAATCTGAGAGAGTGTCACGCCTGTGATTCATGACCTCTCAGATTTTCCCCCAAAAATTACCAAATGTTTATTATCTTAATGAAAGACCAAATCCAGAATGTTTTGCTCTAAAGTTGAGTTGTTTAGTTTTTATGGACCCCTAAAGATGAAGGTGCGGCATAAAAAATTAAGCGGATTTTCAAGACATAGAAGTTGCCGTGAGCCAAAATTCTTACCAGGAACTGTTTAACTCCAATTTTCTTTTTGTATATGGAATATAGAAGGTTGAAACTTTACAAAATGAATATTAAATTTGTGGTAAGTTGTTGCCGTAAGGTCAGTGAAGGCCCTCAAAGAAAGGCATTTTTGACGTTTTTTAGCGTTTTTGAGGTCCAAAAACAGCTTATACATTTCAGTTGGCACGGCAAAAGTAGTTTCGTTTGAAAGACTAGTGTAAGCACTTAAAAATAATGTATAAATAACCGAGGAAAGTTCAACGTGCTTTTAGTTGCGTCAGGCAGAAATATGAAAAATGTCATATTTTACCGATATTCAAACGGTCATAACTTCCTCTGCCAACAACATATTGGAATATTTTTTTTGCCAATGTCATACTCTATTCTTTGTCTTAACAGAACAGTTGAGTCCTTTGAGGCGAAATGCGAAAAATTTTTTTACAAAAAATTTATTTTTTCCTGTACATTTTTTGTAAAAAAATTTTTCACGTTTCGCCTCAAAGGTCTCAACTGTTCTGTTAAGACAAAGAACAGAGTATGACATTGGCCAAAAAAAATTTCAATATGTTGTTGGCAGAGGAAGTTATGACCGTTTGAATATCGGTAAAATATGACATATTTCATATTTCGGCCTTATAGTCCGAGAGCCAGTAACAGATATATATGACCAAGTTCCTCTCAAGTGATAATAGTCAGTAAATGCTTCTAGCTAACTTCTACGTAACGACCTTCAAAGTATCAGCTGACAATTTTTCCACCGAGATACAGCCAGCTGACGTATATATTTATCAATAGTTACATATAAGCTATCATCTGGTAAATTTTTAGGTGAGAGGAAATGAGTGATTTTTTTTTTCTTCTTCAAGCGTGGGAGGTTACAACTACTCATCCCCCCCCCCCCCACTGTGCCGCAGCTGACGGTCATAGGGCTTTATGATACTGTTGTCTGATGCGTATGCGTATGGCCAATTATCTATCGAGAAGAAATAATTAACCAAATTTTCACCTGGCTCTCGTACTATTACGCAACTAAAAGAACGTTGAACTTTCCTCGGTTATTTATACATTATTTTAAAGTGCTTACACTGGTCTTTCAAACGACACTACTTTTGCCGTGCCAACTGAAATATACAAGCTGTTTTTAGACCTCAAAAACGCTAAAAAACGTCAAAAATGCCTTGTTTTGAGGGCCTTCACTGACCTTACGGCAACAACTTACGACAAATTTAACATTCATTTTGTAAAGTTTCAACCTTCTATATTCCATATACAAAAAGAAAATTGGAGTTAAACCGTTCCTGGTAAGAGTTTTGGCTCACGGCAACTTCCATGTCTTGAAAATCCGCTTAATTTTTGATGCCGCACCTTCAACTTTAGGGGTCCATAAAAACTAAACAACTCAACTTTAGAGCAAAACATTCTGGATTTGGTCTTTCAATAAGATAATAAACATTTGATAATTTTTGGGAGAAAATCTGAGAGGTCATGAATCACCTCATAATGCTAGGCGTGACAGTTTCTCAGATTCTTGCTCTTAAAATGTTATCACTGCAAATACAATTGAGCCACAAAGTATTAATGCTTTACTTGTATTAAGAGCGACAATTACCTTATTACACTTTCTTATTTTTAAAATACTCAGTCCGGACAGCCAATTACCAGTTTACAGAGAATCGCCCATATTTAAGAACGCAATTCCTAGAATATATTTCACTATTTATCATTATATGCATAGCCGAGCTTGAAACAGAAGTGTTCTTTCCTTTCTGGTAATTAACAGCTTTCCTATCAGCTAACTTTGCCAAATAAAAATTAAGCGAAAATGTTTTTTATGCGTCTATTTCTCAGTATTGTAGGAAAAAAGTTTTTCTCGCACCGAAACAATTAAAATAATTGAATAAGAAAAAAAATGGAGGATGAGTTTAGAGAGAGGCCTGCGGAAATCGAAGCGGAAAGCTCGTGGATGACTTCTGATTAATTTTATTGCCAATTGAAATAAATTAATTACTTCCAGGAAATTCAATAATAAAGAATCTCATAGGAGGAAAAACAAAAATTTTAGGAAATACTATCACTGCACACGATTACTGCGGAATCAAACTTGTTTTCCCTTTTGTACGACAATTTTACTCCGTATAATGTGAATTTTAGTACGTGTTTCAGTCGAAAAAAGAAATCGTGCATCTCATTCTGGGATATTGTCTCCATTAAATTAGAGGAAGTTCTGACAGCCTATGACCAGTATTTAGTTTCCCGAGGACCAATCAAACTCTGCACTGCGAAAAATAAAACTGCAATAGTTCCTAGAAAATCTGTAAGAAACTGAGATTCCATAAACTTTTCTAGTAACAACTCATTCTTAAGTAGCAATTAATTGAGATGAAGCTGTATCGTTATTACACTGCTGAAAAACTAGAATATTTAGTACAACTAGAAAACTGGAATTCCGTAAACTTTTCCAGTAACGATACAGCTATTTTACAGCTATTTTAAGGGTATGAAACATTCCAGAAAGATGTTGAATTGCATATTTTATAAATTTTATTGAAGTTTACAGTAAAATAAGTTTAATATAATAATAACTTTATATTAAGTTTAAATCCAACGTTAACGATGCACAAATATACAGGTGTACTGTAGACACGTGCTTCGGGGCTACAAGGAGCCCCTTTTTCAATACAAGAAGTGTGAGCTTTAGGATGAAGAATCATCCGATAAAAGCACACAGCACGATAAAAGCTCTTCATCCTAAAGCTCACACTTCTTGTATTGAAAAAGGGGCTCCTTGTATCCCCGAAACACGTGTCTACAGTATACCTGTATATTTGTGCATCGTTAACGTTGGATTTAAACTTAACATCTGTCGCACAAAGGTATTTATTTTCTTCAATAACTTTATAGTCTTGAAATTTTTGTGATGGTTGATAATGCTTTCTTGACACAAGTTTATCAACGTCCTCTAAACTTCATAGATGGTCATTATAGGAGAAATGAAGATTGTAAGTTGCCGCTAACGTTAACTACTAAAAATAATGTTGATTGCTTTAAAACTTAAAATAGTAGGAAAAGTAAACGATGTTTTTACATAATAGTAAAATTTAAGATATTCCCAGAAAGAGAAAAAGGGCCAACCAAAGTTACTGTTTGAGTTTCATGTGTGGCCCGTAGGGTAGGTCCGCACTGGTTTATAATGCATGATGGCCAAATTCTATATCATGCGATTAGTACGTAAGCGAAATGAATACTGAAATGATGAAACTTGTAAAATAATGTTCTATCAAAATATGTGGCTTTCAAGAATTTTGTTTTTTTCATTTCATAGATATTAAAGTTATTGCATAAGCCAAAATTATGAGATTGAATGTAGCAAAAAACCAGTGTTAATTAATGGTTGTACAGAGGATACATTCTTTGTTTACGTGATCTTGAATATTCTTCCTGGTTTGGTACTCCGAGTTTCCTCGATATAGTGGATTATTAATTGAAAATTATTTATGTTTACGATTTAAACAATATCTATTTTTCCTCCAACCCTAAGATCATAAAACACGTTAATGAAACTCTGAGCGTTAATCTTACTGCAATTTAACGGTCAAAAGCTTCGATTATTTCATTTAGTTTCCAATAAAATTACGCGTGTTCCATAAAGAACATTACTCAAAATGGTAATCTATAACAATTATCTGAGATAATAAAGATTCCAAATTGAAAGCTCTTACATGAATTTTATGCTCCATTATCGAAATCGTGAGAATTTATGAGGTAGTCCCAGATGTAAAAGTTACAATGGTTCATATTTACGTTCATTTAAATAACTGTATGTGTTAGTTTCTTTACGTAATAACATAATTTCTCGTTGATGGAACTTATTTTACCAAATGATGATAATGTACCATTGAAATTCCTAATAGTTGCTTTTCTTTCTGGTTTTTCTCGCCTTTGTTTTTAATGAATTAACTATAAAACGCGCAGTTATCTATAACTATCGAGTCAAATTCAGCGGAATTGATTCTTAGAGTAGTTAATAAAGTTTTGTTTTGTCGATGGGCGGTTAATCAAAAAGAGTTATTTTTAGCTTGAAATTGATCAAAAGAAGATTGAATCAAAAAAGCAGTTGCATGTAAGCCAGTGTTTTCCTCCGTTGAGTTTGTTATTAAAAAAAATATCTTTACTAACTACATGTTTGTCCCACATACTTTATTTTTAGATGTGCACAAGTTCAAGTTAAACGGAATTAGAATCTTACTATCATGAACGACCATATATAGTGCTGCTCTAGTAAGTTGACCTCCGGCAATGTTAACCTCTTTTTCGCGTAAAAGGAATAGGAGAGGGTAATTGCCGAGATATAGAGTTGTTAGGATGCACCCCTGCCTCTCCTAGAATTTCTGAAATCCTTAACTCTGTATAATATAATTTAAAAAAGATCTTTGGGTGATTTTCTCAACACGTTAACTTTTGCCAATGCCAAGTAGGAAAACTTCAACTTGTAACTAATTAATAATTGAGCGATTCCATACCAAATCACCGAATGGGGGTCGCACGACCGACTCGGATTTTTTTTTTAATTTGGTACACAGATTGATGGTATAGAGGTATGAAAAAGCCCAAAAGGAAAGTTACCTGCTCCACTTATTTTCTGAGATACATGCCCTCAAAGTTTGTCCGCCACGTCAAAATACTAAAAAAGTGATGTTATTTAATCATTTTTTATAAAAAATCGTACTCATGCAAAATAAAAGTGTTAGATATCTATGGAAACTAGTTACTCCAGGCATTCTGAAAAAAAATACTAGAACGTTCATAATGAAAATTGCCAAGGTACAGGGCTCTTTGAAGTTGTCACCACAAAAACTTGATTTTGCAGATTTTGCTAAAACTCAGGCATTTATTACAAAAAAAGGCAAACAAAACCAAAGGTTTTCTCACTTTCTGGTAGTGTACAGGTCCTCCCTGTAAATTGCAACGCAAGAAATTTTTTGGGTTTCTCACTCCTTCTTGGAAATATTTTAGCTTAAAAATAAGCCATAAGGCAAAAAATGCGTTTTTGGCCATCTTGGCAGCCATTTTTCTCATAAAGGGGGAGCAGTAGAAACTTTAATTTTTTTAAAAAACAAGCCACTGATATGTTAGCTATTCACAGGAAAAGAGTTTACTTTTGGTTATTTCTCCCATTAAGAGATATCCTGCTGACAGTATATGCATGTTTTTCGCGACGACCATATGCTTTTGTTCCCCCTCTCATGGACTTAAAATTAATTAAACCAAAAAATAATTATATATTTATTATTAGCTGTATTATCTACTCAATATGTCATGAAATTTAATTTATTAAATCATTGAACAATAAATTAGATAATTGATGAAAACAAAAAAAAAGTATTTCTCTGATGCCTGAGCATTATGCATTCATAATTATAAAGCACTAAATACTTTCTTGAGAAATTAATTAACATAAATGAGCTCTAAATAGTTATAGTATAAGCAATACCCAATCTTGTGATTGGGATAGTCCTGTTTTTAATTGAAGAATTTCTTGAATATCACATGAATATTAGGAAAATAAAGGAGGTCTTTTCGTTTGATGTAGGGTACTTTATGACAAATTTCATTTGATGGGCTACTAACTGAGCATGGTGATAAAGAGCTATTAATTTCAGCATCGAATTCCATTTTACCTTATTAACAGTTAAATATTTATAAAATAATTAAATAAATAATTTAATATAAAGCCATGCTTGAAGAATTAAAATTAGTGCAACTAATTTATTCCCATACTGATCTTTACAAAACTGACATGTGTTGAGCACTGATAAGAACTGACAAGAATAAGTTTACTCACTAAAATACTAGTTTACAGATACAGTATAACTTCGATTTAACGATACCCGATTTAACGATTTTCCCAATTTAACGATACATTTCATTGGTCCTGACTCATATGCCTTGAATTTAATGTTAAAACTTCCTCAATTTAACGATAGCTTTCCTCGATTTAACGATGATATCGGACAGGGCCAAATTATCTCTCGTCAAAAATACAGTAGTATATGTTTAAAATATTTTTCTAATTATTTTACTTGCAACAGCATGAGACCTCATGTTCCAATAGTAACAAGAAGTTCTGTCAAGAACTAAACGAGCCTACTTTCCCGTGCATCGACATCGGCATTCCATCATCTGATCATTATTCTCTTGATTATCTAAGACTAAAAATTATGTCAAACATACCTTTTTAGCACTTGAAGCTGATTTCTAAAAGCAAAATATACCCCTCTCATCAGATGAAATAGACACATAAAAAGTAAATAAATGAATAAATAAAGCTTTGTCGCACCTTTTAAAGAATGTAACTGTTACAGTTCTTCCGTAGAAAAATTCCTCAATTGTTTTCAAAAAAAAAAATTAAAAGTACAAAGTACATCAAAACACATTTTATCAAAGAAAGAAAAAAAATAAAGAAAAAAAAGAAAAAAAAACTCGTCCGTTGATAAAATGTCTCGAATTTCACTTTTAATCCGTTGCCAGTTGTTAAATATAAATAAAGAATAAAATGCCCTCGTGAATGAAACATTTTTGTTACAAAAAAAATCGTCTGCCAAAAATAATAATAATAATAATAAATTCAATAAAACAAATGAATAAATAAACAAAAAATCGTCTGCACAGTTAGTCATTTTTTTTTCGGACTGTTTACTCAAAAGTTATTAGGGGTGACAGCTTGCTTGAGCGGTTCAATGTTGAACGAAAAATTGTTCAAATCGGAAATGTAAATACGGGAATGAAGTATCCTTGAAAAGTTCTTTCCAACAAAAAAAAGTTTGTTCAAATCGGACTGTTCATTAAAAAGTTAGTATCGCGTGACCGGTTATTTGAACGGCTCAAAGTTGAACCAAAAATTGTTCAAATCAAAAAATCAAATATGGGAATGAGCTGTACTCGCCGAGATCTTTCCAACAAAAAAAAGTTTGTCCAAATCGGAATGTTCATTCAAAAGTTATTAGGGGGGGGGACAGACAGACCGACCGACCGACCGACCGACAGACACACAAATTCCCCATCTCAATACCCTACTTTCAAATTTTTAATTTTTCGATATTTATTTCATTTTTTTGTTTCTTTTTGACTTTTTTTTTACTTGGCGATATTTTTTGGGCTTGGCGATATTTTTTGGACTTGGCGATATTTTTTGGACTTGGCGACATTTTTTAGATGCATTAAGCCAATTTTAATGCTTTTTTCGTCTCTTTTATTTTTAACGGGAAAGTAGGCTAAAAAGATTCATCCTTCAGTGACGTCCAAACTTCTAGCATTCCAAACACATTTTTTTTGCCCCTTGAGAGGAGAGTGATCAGTCGAAAAAAATTAGGTCGAAAAAAGTGAAAATTTCTCAACAAAAGAAAACAAAGATCGATGAAATAACTTTGGAAATAATATAAATGCGCAGTTTTCTTAAAGAAGCAAAATAACGTATGTTTAAGCGTTCACTTTATTATCAATAGTTTAATCCGTTTAACTTATAAGTATGCTTTCTCGATTTAACGATATCCTTGATTTAACGATAATTTTTTACAGTCCATAGGCAATCGTTAAATCGAGGTTATACTGTACTATAAAGCGTACATTCTATTTTCTACAAAATAATACTGCAACAAAGAACAAGGGTATAAAGGGGTAGGTACTATAGAATTTCTTGAAAAATCAATTAAAATAAAGGAGCTTCGAATATTTATCTCATAGGCAATACCCAATCTTGTGATTGGATGTTCCTGATTGATGGCTATAAACAGGAGGATACCCTTGTTCTTTGTTGCAGTATTATTTTGTGGAAAATAGAATGTATGCTTTATAGTATCTGTGAACTAATATTTTAGTGAGTAAACTTTTTCTTGTCAGTTCTTATCAGTGCTCAAAGCATGTCAATTTTGTAAAGATCAGTATGGGAATAAATTAGTTGCACTAATTTTAATTCTTCAAGCATGGCTTTATATTAAATTATTTATTTAATTATTTTGTAAATATTTAACTGTTAATAAGGTAAAATGGAATTCGATGCTGAAATTAATAGCTCTTTATCACCATGCTCAGTTAGTAGCCCATCAAATGAAATTTGTCATAAAATATCCTACATCAAACGAAAAGACCTCATTTATTTTCCTGATATTCATGTGATATTCAAGAAATTCTTCAATTAAAAACAGGAGTATCCCAATCACAAGATTGGGTATTGCTTATAATATAACTATTTAGAGCTAATTTATGTTAATTAATTTCTCAAGAAAGTATTTAGTGCTTTATAATTATGAATGCATAATGCTCAGGCATCAGAGAAATACTTTTTTTTGTTTTCATCAATTATCTAATTTATTGTTCAATGATTTAATAAATTAAATTTCATGACATATTGGGTAGATAATACAGCTAATAATAAATATATCATTATTTTTTGATTTAATTAATTTTAAGTCCATGAGAGGGGGAACAAAAGCATATGGTCGTCGCGAAAAACATGCATATACTGTCAGCAGGATATCTCTTAATGGGAGAAATAACCAAAAGTAAACTCTTTTCCTGTGAATAGCTAACATATCAGTGGCTTGTTTAAAAAAAAATTAAAGTTTCTACTGCTCCCCCTTTATGAGAAAAATGGCTGCCAAGATGGCCAAAAACGCATTTTTTGCCTTACGGCTTATTTTTAAGCTAAAATATTTCCAAGAAGGAGTGAGAAACCCAAAAAATTTATTGCGTAGCAATTTACAGGGAGGACCTGTACACTACCAGAAAGTGAGAAAACCTTTGGTTTTGTTTGCCTTTTTTTGTAATAAATGCCTGAATTTTAGCAAAATCTGCAAAATCAAGTTTTTGTGGTGACAACTTCAAAGAGCCCTGTACCTTGGCAATTTTCATTATGAACGTTCTAGTATTTTTTTTCAGAATGCCTGGAGTAACTAGTTTCCATAGATATCTAACACTTTTATTTTGCATGAGTACGATTTTTTATAAAAAATGATTAAATAACATCACTTTTTTAGTATTTTGACGTGGCGGACAAACTTTGAGGGCATGTATCTCAGAAAATAAGTGGAGCAGGTAACTTTCCTTTTGGGCTTTTTCATACCTCTATACCATCAATCTGTGTACCAAATTAAAAAAAAAATCCGAGTCGGTCGTGCGACCAACTTTTTTTTTTTTCGGTGATTTGGTATGGAATCGCTCAATTGTTAATATTTCTTTAAAGACAACTCATTTAAGATCACAAATCAGTGCTCAGCAACGAAAAAAACTTAAAAATTTTAATGACAGTTTTAAGTTTAAGTTTAATGTAAAAAGTGTAATTACCATCTCCCGTCTTAAACACTTCCCTAACTCAAGAAATATTTTTAAAACCTTATTCAATTGATAAATAATGACATAGAAAGCAAAATACACCATTTAGAATATTGCTTCATATATTTTTTTACATTATTTACAAACAAAACAGATTAAATCTAATTTTTTAAAGAAATAGTAGTATTTTTCGTTGGAATTTTAAACTTTTACAATACCAACTTTTTTTTACTGCAAAGAGTTACAAGTTTCTTTATTTTTTCATTTGTCTGTTTTACATTTATTTTTATTTAGTCTATAAAATATTAACTGTAGGCGGACTCGAAGCATAATGAGTACAAGAAAGATCGGTTTCGCAAGAAACGCAAGTTAGCATGCGTAAACCTAACACTGATTTGTTAAGAAAAGAAGAAAATAAATACCTTTGTGCGATAGATGTAAAGTTTAAATCCAACGTTAAAAATGTACAGTATACCTGTATATTTGTGCATTTTTAACGTTGGATTTAAACTTTACTGATTTGTTATTTTCATTCCAAACCAACTGATGAAGCTTCATGATATTTGGAATTGACTTCAGTTTTTTTGGTAGCAGGGTTTCAACTCGCTTTATATCAGTCTCTGTGACGGTGAAGAGCCTTACTTTTAATGCTTAACGCAATTTAACATAAAAGTAAACATAATTACAAAATAGAACGAATAATTATTATTATATAAGTATTTTAAGTCATAAGTTAGCTAAAATAATAATGAATTTGTTCTAAATTATTCTAAGAATAAAAAAAGAAAACAGAATTATATGATAACTAACAAGGAGAAATTTAATTAAGATTTTAAAAATTTACTTTTGAAAAATATTTTCCTTTAATGTTGATCTGTTTCGTAGATAAAAACTATTTTGGAGTTCAAAATATTCTAAACTACTTTTTTCATCTCCATTATATCATTTGAACTTTACCTAAAGAGTATAATAATTTAACAACTAACAGTTTGAAAAAATAAACAAAATCCAAATATAAAAAATAAAATTTCTAATTTATACTTGAATTGTTAACCATAACTAAACAATAATGTAAATGTTACAGACTGTTCCTAGAATAGAAGAGACAAACAAAATTGTGTAGAAAACTTACCATGAAAATTTTCGTGGAAATAAAATACAATTAACGTTTGGATTTATTTTTAAATGCTTAATTTTGTTCTACTCAGTGAGAGAAAAACACTTTGAAACACAAAATATTCTAAACTACTTTTAAAATATTGATTAGAATAGTTAAATGTATAAAATTTTATTCTTATAAGTTTCAAAATTTAGATGTAACTAATTAAACAACAACTTCCATACAACTAAATATCATTCTATCTAAATTATAATGAATTTTAAAGATTGAACAACTTATGCCTAACTTATTGCCATTTGAATTTGCTAAAAGTATTAAAAAATAACACAACAATATAAATAACGCGCATTAAATTTTTTGAAATCCATTAAAATGTCACTCTCCCGAAACCACTTCGTAAGTGGGGACGGAAATGACAGGGACGGAAATGACAAAACAGTGGGTTTTCGAAAACAGTGTGAAAAGTTTTTCATATCTTTAATTTAACTATTGATACCTTAAAAGTGTTCGTAAGAACAAATTCGGGAGTGGAATTTTTTTTAATTTTATTTAAATTTTCTGGAAGATAACCACGGGGACGGAAATGACATTGAATAAAGTCACGCATAGAATTTTTAAGATAAAACAAGCCTCACACACCCTAAAAGATGTGTAAACTTCGTTTAAAGCGTATTTTTCTACTGAGAAGAATGTTCTTAAACATTTTGAGCTATTTTATTGCCAACTAGCGCCATTTATAGGATTTTATTGAAGGTTTTTCTACTTGGGGGAAATTTTTTTCAAAACCTGGGGACACGTATAAGTTGAGCTCTCTATCAAAATATGTAAATACGATAAGGAATGCTTACATGGTACATTAAAGTACACACTTGTACTGTATCATAATGCATATGTATTAATTTTTAAAAATGTTTCTTCATATAGTAATTTTTTTTTAAAGTTGACAAATGTGTGTGGGGACAGGGGACGGAAATGACATTTTGCCTATATATTATTTTTTTAAATATATAATTTAAGTACAAAATAGTGCCAATGCACGTTGTCATTACTCTTTGTGAGCATCTTGAATAGAACATAGCATTAGATAATGAAAATAGGTGTTTAATTGGAAGATATGGATGAAGGACACAAAAGTTAACGAATTGAGAAAATAACCCCTTTATTGTTATTGATAAAGATCTATTTTTAGCAGTAATATTCTGGCTTTTCATTTCCTTGTAAAGCAAATACTTTCCAGCAATAACGACAACCACCAATGCATATTATCTTTCTTATCCTATCCCCTGAAATTACACATGACCAATTTCCTTTCACACTCTAATCAAATAAATTTTATGGACAAAAAAACACAGCTTTCGATTTCCTGCTTGATGACACGTTTCAAATCTTGAAAAATGAATTTAAGAAGTCCGAAGAATGATTACGACCTGATTATTATTTTGGAATTTAAGAAAGAAATTATCTTAATATGTTTTGCAGACAATATTTTTCAGGTATTTAATTGTGGTACGTTAAGTATAGAGCTCCTATAATTTAAAAAGGTTAATAGCTGAAAAGTGGAATAACTAAAAAGCATCTTAAAGTGTTTTTAATAGCTGCATTTTGCATAAATGCTGTTTACCTGTTTTGAGCTATTTATACTTTTGAAAGAATTGACTTCTTACACTGCTTTGCTCGAGTGTTTAATAATATCACATTTCTTTTAGACAATTAAATGCACGAAATATCATTTATGCAGTACACCAAATTGGGCTGTGTGTCCTATGTTTTGGTGATTATTTTACAACTTGTCACTGACACAAACTTCTTTTTTATTTATATTTTTCACTCAGGCACTTCGAAAGTTTGGAAAGATGTGAGCTAAGCTGTTTCTAATTTATTTGTCAAAAATAAATATTCCAAGTGTTTTAATTATCATACAGAGACTACATAAATGCAGTTTTTCACGGGATTTTGTATGGTATAAAATTTTACTGGATACAAACAAATTCGTTCTTGTAGGAAAGAGCCAGACCCGTCATTTGAGGGTTTTTCCATGGGGGGCAAAGAATGCAAATACAATGCAATTTCATCAAAAAACAACAAAAACCACGCCCACTTATTTGAAAATATGTTGATTTCTCAAGTCAGAGGGAGCCCCACCCTTGGCTTGGAGAGGGCTTGGCGTCCATGAAGGTTTGCCGCCCCCCACCCTCCATTGGGCCGTGGTAGCCCGATCGGTAAGGCGTCGGACTCGTGTTTGGAGGGACCCGGATTCGATCCCAGCCGATTATCTTGATTAATGGTAGCTGGGAGACGTTAAAAATATCGTGGTCACAAAGTTCTCCAAGTTAAACGATACCTCTGGGGATACTGGGCCAAGGGTTTGCTCGACCCTTGGTTCTGGTTCAAAAATAACAGAGCACTCTTCAGGGCCCTATCCTGGTTAAACCACGAGTTGTGGTAGGTATGGGGGACCCTGGAGTGTGTGAAGCCCTCCCCCTCTCCCCCCCCCCCCCCCCAATGACGGGCCTGGAAAGAGCAATTTTATAACCCTTAAATTTAAATATTTTTGTTTTTTATTTCTTGGAATTCCTCCCTTCCCCTCGCATGTATATTTTCTGAGCATTAAAGTTCCTCGGAAACAAATTTGGTGACGATCCGACGCAAACTATTGATTTATAAGAAAAGTAACACACACGCGCACACACACATATCGTCGCTTTGGAAGAATAACGCTGCAACTCAAAAAAATCGAAAAATGACATTTTTATATCATTTTGTTCAGAAAAAATTGCTTTTTATGATGAACAAGGTTACAACTCAAAAGTGTCGAAAATATCCGCTAGGGAGCAATTTTTCGAGAACACTAATGTAACTCAAACTACCTTCACTCTTTTTAAAATTACGTATTAAGTTAAAATGCCATTGAAGTCAATCATGCTACATTAGAAAAGAGATTAAAATGCGGTTTTTTTAATGCTAGTTTCATTAAAATAGTCGCAATAATTTTGAGCACAAGCGCGATAGAAGTTTCTGAAAAGTTAAAAATTGCTCTCCTGAAAAATGGGCTTTTTTGAGTTGCAGCGTTATTCTTCCAAAGCGATGATATGTGTACAAATCCATATACGTCCATTTTTATGAATATAGATTTGTAATCATTTTTCCAAAACCTCTCCAACACATTTTTTCTGAAACGAAACTTTTGAGAATCTCATTAGACTAAAATTTAAATTTAGATCTCCCAATTTTAGATCTAATAAACTTCGATGTGAGAAACTCAATCTTATTTTAGCAGTGCACTTTTTTTTTTCAAATAAAATTAATGAATTGAAATAATCTCTCGTAACAAAACTTAGAATCTTGTTACAGCTGCCATTCATGAACATTTGGCAGGAAAGAAAAATATTTATTTTGGTTGCATGTCACTATAACTGTTAATTCTTCTTCTTTTTTTTTAAGTATTGGAAATTTGTACTTAAAACCTTTTCACTCTTAAAAATTAATCTTTTATTCTTAGAAAAATTATCCAGTTTAAGCTTTCATTGAAGATGTAAAATATGCATTTGCCTCGTATTTATATTCAAAATCTTCTATTCCATATCTTTGCATGTCTAATGAGTTGAAATCGTTTTTTTTTTTTTTGTCACAAACTTCATTTATTTTCATGAATTTTTCTGACTTGGAGAAACATTTATATGCATACGTACACACATATAATAGCAAAATAAACCAAAAAACTCTTGTAATCTGAAAATCGGCAGTGCTTAAGTTTCCGGATTAAAATCAAAATGCAAAGTTCGTGCAGACGAAAAGAAATACCACCAATTCGTGACATTACCGTTTTTTTACTGCCACCCTTATGTACCCTGCTCCTCAACTCACCATGAGAGCGACGACAGGAAAAACGAAAAAAATATGCTCTTAAAAAGTCTCATAAAAAGTTTTTAGTTTTTTCATTTCGTGATTTTTTTTCTCAACATTTTCCGAGTTCGTCACAGTCTAGCGAACAGCAAGCATAAGATCATGGCGATGGCAATTTTTTGCTTTCTTTCGCCAAACACTTTTTATCCTTGTTTCCAGAGCGATTCAGATGTGAAAAAATCATAATATATTATTATTTTTCAATTTCGCATTTTTGTATCACATACATACGTTGGATAATTCGATTTTTTTGCTTATTTTGGCTCGATGAAATTGAATTCTGCTCTTAAAAAGAACAACTCCGAACTGCCGTTATTTTGTAGTATTACTGTTTTATAAATTTACGATACAAGTTTTGTTTTAGAAACTATTCAATCATAACTTTCATTCTTCTAGAGAAAAATTTACTTGAAATGAATGGAAATAATCGAAATGGATTTGATTGATATTTTCATAATTTTTCGACAAAGATTTCTATATTTCCTACTTCAGGAAAATGTCAATGTATTCAAAGTGTACTTATTTGC
Source organism: Uloborus plumipes (assembly GCA_038373865.1). Classification (NCBI taxonomy): domain Eukaryota; kingdom Metazoa; phylum Arthropoda; class Arachnida; order Araneae; family Uloboridae; genus Uloborus; species Uloborus plumipes. The sequence goes on from JAXGGA010001131.1 coordinate 102,443, forward strand.
ATCGCTTATACTTTTGACATTATTACTAAATATCGGAATGAATATGAAAGGGCAGGTGGATAAAGGTAATATGTGACATTTGAATTTCGCCGACTTACACAAATTCAAATTAGTGCATGTTCAATTGTGTTAACTCACATACACCGTTTGAGGGGCAAGTGAATAAAGGCGATATGTGACAATATTTTTAATATCTAGAAAAAGTTTTCAAAAAAAAATTATCACCTTCATCCATGGTAAAAAGTAAGTAAAACTAGATTGTCACATATCACCTTTATCCACTTGCCCCTTCATATACGGGTGATTCTCCAAAAACCTGGCATTTTCAACTCACAAACTCTATAAAAATAAAAATGCTTAAAAAAATCTAAAAAAAAATCATACTTACTCTTTATTAGGAGCTTATTAAGAGAAAAATAGAGGGAACTCACTTTAAGTATGCCAGATTACCAGTGCTTTAAAAATAATGCTAGAGTGGCATTTTTTTGTTTTTGCGCCAGGAGATGGACATTTTTTTTTTTTTTTTTTTTTTTTTGCGCCAGGAGAGGGACATTTTAATCAAAAAAGGCTGATATTTCTACCCGGAATTATATAGAAGGTAAATAATGGTCTTTTTCTCTTTTATCCTCTTAACTCAATTACACACTGCAGGCAGAATTATTCTTTTTATTTTATTTAGAACAGAAATGTTGGCCAGGAGAGGGACATCGAAAATGTTACATACCTCATTTTGAACTAAGGAAGAATAATAAGAACAGCAGACACATTCTATAGACAAAATACTCTATGAGTCCAAAGAAGTGATGAGAATAAACAGTGTTATAGTACTGCAGATTCAAAATTCCTTCTTTTTGCCTTTAATAATTGAACCAATTTGTAGGCCAGGAGAGGGACATGCAATCTGGGGACAAACTTCAAAATGATGTACCTGATTATATAATCATTTAAATAAGGTAAAACAACACTATATTACACTCATAACTATACATAATTCAACACTACAAGTGAAATTTGTGCAATGTTCACGTAAAATTTTAAAATAATTTATTTACATTTTAGAAACAGGGTGGGACACGCAAAAAAGGTGACTTTTTGGCTATTCAAAAATTTTTGTAGAAAAAAATAAATGAAAACTTGCTTTAATATGAATTGAATAACATCAGAATAAGTATTTCTAACAATTAAAAAAATAAAAAAACTTTCTAGGTCAAATAATTTTTGTGCTGTCCAACGGGACATCATATTGTTCGGATTTTGGAGAATCACCCATACAATAACTTCAAAAAGAGGAGGGAGAATGTTTTCAAATGCTGCTTTAATGTTCTTTTCAAATCTTACTTAACAGCAGGGCTGTAGAGTGGGAGTCGTGGAGTTTTAACTTTTTTTGGGGTGAAGGAATCAGAAATCAGAAGGAATCGATGTCCGTCGGTTATTTTGTCTGTAAATATGCCAGGGCTATGGAGTAAGAGTTGGAGTCGTGGAGTTGGAGTCAGATAATTTTGATTTTTATAACTCTTAGACATGATCCAAAACCCATAAAGTATAGAAAAGATTAATAGCTCTTTCATATATTAAAATAATAACAGTAATAATAGTGTTATGGTTGACCTCTGAAACCTGATTTTGCAACAACAGAAAATGGAGGAACATGTAAATGCTGGATGGAATGGAAAAATGGAAAACATGTAAAAACAAAGGAACGTGTAAATACAATGTTTGAGTTCCATAACAGAAATGCCAGAAATATTCAATATAATTTCAATGGAAATGTAGTTTAATATCTCCTATATCTCGAAACTGACACCGCATGAAGGTTCTAGTTTTTGGCACCAAATTTGCCGCAAGTCTTTGACATTATAGTGCAGCTCTGGTAAATTGACCTCTGACATTGGCAATATTTACCTGTTTTTGGGGAAATAGAAAAGGGTATTTGCAACTGATTTGTGTTGGAAACTTTCACAAGAATGGCCGTGGTAGTCCGGTCGGTAAGGCGTCGGACTCGTGACCGGAGGGCCCCGGGTTCGATCCCAGCTGATCAAAGATCCACCGTCTTGATTAACGGTGGCTGGGGGACGTTAAAAAAAGTCGTGGTCGCAAAGTCCTCCAAGTGAAACGTTACCTCTGGGAGTGCTGGGCCAAGGATTTGCTCGGCCCTTGGTCTGGTTCGAAAAGAACAGACCTCTGCTCTTCAGGGCCCTATTCCGGTTAAGCCACGAGTTGTGGTAGGTACCGGGGACACTGGAGTGCGTGAAGTGAAGTGAACTTGCACAAAAAGACTACAAAAGTAACCCAACTCGGGGCCACGCGGGCCTAGAGGTAGCGTACTCTCCTCGTAAGCAAGTGGTCGCGGGTTTGAATCCCGCCTTGCCCATGGATGTTACTTCATCCTCTCTGCGACGTAAATCTGTCCTGTGTTTGTCAGGAGGCAAAGCGCATAGTACACAGTCCTTATGTATGTTAAAGCTGATAGCTTCTAAAACAAAAAAAGAAAACAAATAACCCAACTCAATTCAGCACCAATTACCCCACCCTATTACGCGAAAAAGAAGCAATCATTGTCAATGTCGGAGGTTAACTTATCAGGTCAAAACTTTGCATCAGTTTTCATTGAAATGAATATTTATATGCCACAGAAAAGGACTTTGGAACATTTAGGTGTAAATAAAACGAGAAGTGCGCAATGAAACCCTATACAGACCCTACATTCGAAATTTCATCTTCTATGCAAAACGTTTCTTGAGTTCTGCAAAATTCTCATACCCAGAAAAAGCTTATTGATAAATTTTATTAAAGCTTGTTGATATATTTAATTAGAATCTCATAAGTGTTTAGACTTTTACATACATAGAATTAAACCTGACAACCCAATACTTAAACTAATTAAACAAAGTTAACAAAAACAAACAAGAATTAAAAATTAGGAATAAAAACTGTACAGTTTTTTCAGCATTATACTATAATAATGAGGCTAATGCAATGTTGACCAATGATCAATCCTATTTATAAAGAAAAGGTACATTTGCTACTTGATTCTACTTAAGAAAGATAAAATACTTTTTAAGTTTTTATCTTTCTTTAGGATGTTATAAAACTTATTTTCAATTTACATTTTTTTAATCGATTGTCATAATGATTTCTCAGCTCTAATTAAACATAACACTAATATAACACTTTAGAACTTAACCTCTTCCCGACTTTTCCCGAGCTGGACTCGGGCAAGCGAAATGTTCCATTCTGGCTCATCCAGAGTGTAGCTCGGACACTGTGAAAATTAACACTTCACTTCACACTCTCCAGGGTCCCCCGTACCTACCACAGCTTCGTGGTTTAACCGGGATAGGGCCCTGAAGAGCGCTCTGTTCTTAATTTTGAACCAGAACCTAGGGTCGAGCAAACCCTAGGGCCCAGCACCCCCAGAGGTATCGTTTCACTTGGAGGACTTTGTGACCACGACATTTTTAACGCCTCCCAGCCACCATTAATCAAGGCGGTGGATCTTTGATCGGCTGGGTTTCGAACCCGGGTCCCTCCGGACACGAGTCCGATGCCTTACCGATCGGGCCACCACGGCCCTTGAAAATTAACACTGCGCAACCAGCCTTTCCCGAATTATTTCACATGCCCCTTTTATGGTTTCGGATGCTTTTATTTACTATTGTTGCTACTAAATGGCAGCACTTTTAGGTGTTTTGAGCTGTAGATTTAAGATAAGAATAGGCGCCAACTCCAAAGTATAATGATTTCTGCCATACAGAAAGCTAACTTTACAGGTAAATAGTCATTTATTACTCATTTATTTAAATAGATATTTTGACATTTATTTTTAGGAAATGTTGAATGTGAATGATGCTATTATGTTTAAAAAGATATGTATGTATGAAAAAAAGCATAAACAATTGACATTTTTTGATCCGTAATCCCGAAATTACTCATTTATTTAAATAGATATTTTTACATTTAATTTTAGGAAATGTTGCATGCGAATGATGCTATTATGTTTAAAAAGATATTTATGTATGAAAATAAGCGTAAAAAAAAATGACATTTTTTGATCCGTAATCCCGAAATAAAATGAGCCTGGAAGGGGTTAAAAACATTATGATTAAAAAAAAATACGTTTGCTGCAACGTGATTTTCTTATCACTCTTTATTTCATCCTTTGTTTTACTTTATTATTGTCTGAAAATAAAGTATATTTTTAAAAAGTATTGCTATTACCTAGAATACGAGACTTCAGCCGCATCGTATCAAGATTTTTCCGAGACGCGAGACAGTTTTTCGAAATACAGGACAATTCCTTAAAATCCGGGACGTTTGGCAGCCATGTATACGCATTCTATTAGAAAATCGATATTAACTTGCAGGAAATTTTCTCGATAATTTCTGGACAAAACTATTGTATCATTTTTGTACCATTTCAGCTAAACATTCTACTTTGAAATAGAAAAACAAAACTCTATCATCAGATTTAGTTGCAGCTTGAAATTGTAAATCGTGAAGAAAATGGACCATCACTTAACATTATTGAACGACACAGGGCCGTAAATAGTCTACATACTTCCTAAATTACAGTGAAATAAATGCCGAACTATACGAAAAATTCGAATTGTTGGAAAAGTTTTCAGACGATATCTTCTAAGCTGGTAAATGTACGTAATGTTCGAATTCTAGTTAGGGCCATTGTATTCAATAGAGCTAAAAATGAGTTTTTTTTTAACTAAAGGAACATTTCGTTCCCGTCGTCTGGCTTCCTGCCTAATTGCTACTTCGACTTTTATGCATTCTCTGATGTTAAGATCGTTGCTATGACAATGCAAAACATAACTGTCTTTTTTCTTGAAACTTCCCTACGGTGCGGTAGTGTTTTCTTTCGAATTTCTTTACTTTACTTTTGGATAATCTCGTAAAATCTTTTTCTGTCAGTGAACAGAATGAAGAAGCATTCCAGCTTGTTTTGTAAAAAAAATTAGATCCTTTTGTTCCTTTATGTTGAAGATGATTACTTATTTTCGTGTATGTAAAAGCTTTTCAACACCAAATATAACTTCAAATAACCATGAGGAAAATAAACTTTTGCAAATTTTAATGTCGTGTATATTCATTCTACAAGCTATCTATTGCCCTATGTTAGGTAGGGTCACCCGGGGCAATTCCTGGTCAGCAAGTTTCTGGGGTAATTCCTGGTCACAGTCCTTTTTATGTCTTAATAATCCTTCAGAAAAATGAAAAAAATCACAGAGGTACTCTGAACTATCTTCATTGCAATTCATCACTTAATTATGAGTTGACTGTGTATTTAGTTTGAAAAAAAAAATCTTTTTAAAATCGCTTGTTAAATTTCGTAAAACAAGATTGGCCTTAGTTTTGATACATTTGTACAAAGATCGTGATCAAACTCAAACTTCTGAATATTTTTCTTTTTCGTTTTTTTGGTTGAATTAGGTATCATGTCAGTTACTGAAAAATAGTTTTGGATTTACCATTATTGTTTTGAATAATTTGCAGGAAGGCTCCAAATAATGCCCCTGGCTACTGGGGTAATTCTTGGTCAGTGGGGTAATTCCTGGTCAGTCCTTTTTTTAATATTTATGGATTATTATTTCACCTATTATTGACATATGTTATTGATTTAAACTATATGTAACTCTGTGAGCCTTAACTGCAAAGTTAACTGTAACCGCAATGTAACATTCTTATCTGTTAATGATAAGTATACAATATACTGAATTTTTCTTTGTTAAATTTCATCCAATTATTTTATAAGTTTTAATAACTATTCTTAATTATACTAAGAAAAATGCTTAATTGTAATTGCGTTGTACTATTCACTTAACTGTTCACCTTAACCTGTTCATAACAGACAGAAGCATGTGCTCAGTGTGTATGGTGCATGTGCACCATATTTTTTATGGACCTATTTATTTGGTAGGTGAAGATTCATTCACAACAGATATAAAAGCTGTAACTATTGCATACAAAGTGTATAAAAAGTATTTTGGCTAAGTTTTATTAAATAAAGCTATTATGTTGAAAACAATTGCATTCTTCCTTAAAAAAACTAAATACAGTGTTTAATTAGCTATATATATAAATAAATTCTTTATCTAATTAGTTTAATAACTTGTATTAATAATGTGCTTACAAAATGTATGCATTTTCATCAATCATTTGAGTAACCAATAATTGCCCCGTAAGTGGCCAGGAACTACCCCATCTCTGGGGTAATTCCTGGTCACTAATTAACGACAATTACTCAAGTTCATTATGTATTGTTGATAGCCTGAATATTTTATTCGATGGACATCCCAATGTGCTTCCTCTATACCAAAATTTGTAACTCTAACTTAGATAGATTTTGTGATAATTGGATGTTAATGCTTTTTGACCAGGAATTACCCCAGGTGACCCTACAACTTATATTTAGGATAGCTACATAAAAGCCTATAAAGATAAGTTTCTTCCTTTCTTTTTCCCTTTATTTTGATTTATGCTTGAACTCCATTTGAATAATATTTGCCGTAGTTGAAAATGTTACGTTACTGTACTGAAAAATAATGCATAATTTACTTGCGAATGGGTGTTTCATTTGGACGTAGATAAAAGGATTCAAACTTTAAAAAATAATAAAATTTTGGAGTTTCATAAATTTTGCAGTGCAGTACTGCAGTCCTTTTTTAACATGATTTTGATTCCCTAAAATTCCTGAACCCATCCCCTAATATGGTCAAAAGCTAGCGAAAATAATTTTTCATTTGTTTTAAGCGAAACAAAAGCAAAATAAAATTCTAAATCGACTTTTTGAAAATGAACATTAATCCAGCAGTGATACGCCGTTTTTACAACTAATTTTGAAAAGAGTGAATCTTGAGCTGTTAAAATTAAATATAAAAAACTTTTCTCAGAAAACGAATTTTTAGGAACTTTGTTCTACAATTGTATAAGATTCATATAGTAAGGGAAAAAATTATAATTAGAGATTGAGTTACGGAAAGGCATTTGGGAAACGTTCCAGGGATTCCTTAGTACCCCAAATTTTTGTATTTTGGTTGTTTAAATGTGATTCAAGCTTTTTTAGCGTTATTTTATTCTCATAATCTTAAAAGACGAAAATATTGGTCACAATCACTTAAAAATTGAAAAGAAATATTCAAAATGTATCGAGTAATTAAATTATCCAACGTCATTGTCGAACTGAAAAAACAAACCTAACTAAACTCTAATGAACCATCTAAATTATTTATGTTTCAGATTCTAAAAAACCCTGGTTTTTCATAAGCATAACAAGCAGAAATAATAAGATAATTTTTTAGAAAAAAAATGCTATAGAAACCCTAATATCTACTTGGGCTATTATTTTCTTGTGTAACGAGAGGAGGCGGTTCAAAGTAAAATTAATTTCCCACTCTCCGCACGTTTCCCCTGATGGTTGGCATAGATACGGCGCTATGGACTTTTTCCCACTTAGCTTTTGCAACAATGGTTAAATGCAAACGATCAAATTGATTTGTGCGTAAACTATTATTCTATTGAAAAATCAACGTTAATAAAGCATAACCTTTTCTTATATATTTTTGCTGCATTGATGTATGACTAGATTTGTTAGAAAACGTTGAGAAATAACTGCAATGTGAGGATATAAATAAAAGCGTAAGCCTAATTCAAAAAACATAAAATAAATGAAATGCCTCAACGGCAGTGCATAAAAAAGAGTGGAGCTGTCGTCTTTCGTACGGTTTTCATGGAGACGACGGAAAATTTCTGAGCTTGATACGCCTATTTGAAAGTAACCGAGTATGGTTTACTGCTAAACTGTATGAAAAACGTTTTTAATTCATAGCCAGTGTTGTCCCAGTCGCTGCCATTAAGACACATAATATTTCATTCCATAACAACATTACACTCGAAAAGGAGCGACAATGTCTTGTTCTTCCTGAAATAATAACTTGAAATATTACACATTTCGGAAAGCAACACAAATACACTTCGCAGCAACGTAGCGAATTCTTAAGTATCATCTGACATATCAGGAACTAAATCAAGAAAAGTCGTCGTGGAAAATGAAGTAATGGCAAACAAAATGGCGACAACACAATGGCAAAAGCAAAGGAATAACAGTAAGTATCTTGAAATTCTGGCAAAAAAAAAATATATATATATATAACGGACTCAGAGACTTTATCACATCCGGGAACTTAAAAGCTTTTCAAGTAATTCACGATGACTTATTGGCGTAGACAATAAATGGTTTTAAAAAATTTATACCATGGGTCACTTTGCTGACAATGCAATTCTGTAGAACTGACAGGTGATACAAATTACATTATCTAAAATCGAAACTGAAAGGAGTCCAGATTGTTGTAACAATAATCACTTGTTGGACAGTTGAATGACTTTTGACATTGTACTCTTCACACTTATTTGTCGCATTTCTTGTGTAGTTCTACATTTGTATTCTTTTGTTAATTGCGGTGCTTTTTCTTGTATGAATCACCTGTCAGCATTATGCACAGGTTAATAGGCTATGTTTGCGAGAGTATTATGTAGGTGAAAGCGACAATGTAGGTGCACATGTTGCGAGCATGTTCACCCTGCAAAAAATAAATGGCTGTTTTTACAGTGTAATACTGAAATCAGACGTTTCAGTTTAAAACTGTAAAAGCGCAAAAATGAACTATAAAACTAGCTATTTTACAGTTTATTTCTATAAAACTCGCTATTTTACAGGTTTTTACTGTAAAACTAGCCATTTTAGAGTTTATTATTGTATAACTAGACATTTTATAGTTTATTACTGTAAAGCTAGCAATTTTAGTTCATTACTATAAAATTAGCTATATTATACTGTAAAAACAACGGTGTAATACTGGCAGCAGAGGTTCCAGTTCAAAACTGTAAAATGCACAGTAATAAACTGTATAACCAGCTATTTTACAAATTATTACTGTAAAATTAAGCAGTTTTACAGTTTATTATTGTAAAATTACTATAAAATTAGCTGTATTGTAGTGCAAAGACAAAATTCATTTTTACAGTGTAAAACAGAACCGCAAAAGCTAAAGAAAATTCCTCAGTAACAAAGCTTCTACAAATAGGAGACATGGTTAAGGTGACTGTACGTCCTGTTTTGAACGGGACAGTCCCGTTATCCCCGCTTATAGTTATATGACACTGAATTGTCCCGTTTTCTAAAGGGACAGAGTGAAGCAATCGGAATGTTTCAAATGAAATACGTTGAATGGAATAGTGCAAGCATCTTCACACCAATATATTTGAGCCAATGGAAGCTTCAGATAGTTATTGAATATGTAGTTTATGTTTTTGTTGCGCTCTAATGCATTGACAGGAAGGGAATTTACGTTTGGGAATAATTTGTGATTAGAAAAAAACACAGTTGCAAGTTGATTTTTCAAAAAGCAAATTTTGATCATAAAAGTAACATTCTGCTAAGAATTTCATTGGAAATCAGCGCCGAATATACTCAAACGAATTCGTGAATTGAAGCACAGAATATTGCATAAGTTCTTCTTTTGGAAGTGTTCGTTTTCTTTTTTTTTTTTTTTTCTTGAGCAATGACACATTGCTATTTGTTTTCCTTTTGGACCTCAGACGTCGTGCAGTCCCTTTGTCAGATTGAACTCGAAGTCCGCAACAGGTCGTCCCTCTGCGCCACCTCCCGGGATGTCCACCAGCCGCTGCTCCTTCGCCTTCATGCAGGACATGGTGTCCTGCATGCCATGTCCTGCATATTGGCAAAGAATCTCGCATACACACACACACACCTATCGCAATTCGTCATTGTGAGAAACATCATTCAAATTCAAGGTGTCAAAGTTCCTTTTTTTTTTTATTATTATTACTTAAATTATTTTTTTTTTTAATTTATTTGCCTATTTTTCACTTCCTTTTACATAGTAAAAGAAGTATTGTGATCACGAAAAAAACTTCACTCAAATTTCGGTCTAAATTTTGATTTTGCTCATCACCGAATGAATGTTGAGTCAATTTTTCGACCTATCAGCACGTGCATATGTACCTTCCAACATATAAATAGCCGAAAAATCCTTTTCGACCGTCCCCGAGTTTATTACGACGAGTTTACTCGTGACGTCTGTATGTACGTATGCATGAGCGTATGTATGTATGTATGTATGTATGTATGTATGTATGTATGTATGTTTGTATGTATGTATGTATGTATGTATGTATGTATGTATGTATGTATGTATGTATGTATGTATGTATGTATGTATGCATGCATGTATGTATGTATGCGTGTATGTATGTATGTATGTATGTATGTAGCCTGATCAATTACTACAAAATATTTTACAAGTGTTCATGCCTTTATTGGGCAAATACTTTATTTTAAACACGTAGAATTACTCTTTTTTTTTCTCGGTACCTCCTAAATGGAAGAGTTTATACAACGAAGAGGCTATGTTAATTTTGTTTCAAAATACAATCTGGACAAAGGTAAGCAATGGATACAGATAATCAAATAACACTTGGTACATCAAAATGTAGATGTCATTAGACCCACTTCATACTCTCACTCAATGACAAAACCAGAAAACAAAAAAGCTGCAACAACAGAAACAACAAAACTTTGAACTTTAATTACTCACAATTTGAGTGTCATTACATAGCCCCTTCATATTCCAAGCTTTTCAAATCCCTTAGCATTTCTTCAAATTTTAAACCCAAGCTCAAGATTTGTGGGAAATTAAGAAGACGTAGTCCTTGAAAAAATAAAAAAAGGTACAATTTTCTAAATCAAATATTATTAGCTTGCGCATGCCCTTTCAAGTTTTCAAGGATCCAAAACCCCAACCGCATGACGGAATATTATTAATACCCTGGGGGAATTCCTAATTATCTTTTGAAGTTACTCATCGTTTTTTTGCTATTGTTATTGAAAAGAAACCGGCCGTGATCTAAGGGAAATGCCTGAGAGGTCTTCGAGTGCATGACTTAGCCATTGCAAATTAAATTTAAACGAAGTAACTAACTCGTTATTTTCATTAATACGTTGCCTGTTCCTTTATTGAAAAATGTTTTCTGCATTATTTTCTTTAAAAATGCCACTTGCTGTCGTCTTTCTTTCTTATTGTACTTAGGTTTTAAATTATAAAGGTTGTAAACTACTGTTTTTTGCGCATGTGCAGTGAAAATCAAGTGCTTTGCCATTCATATTTCAATATATTTCTATTTTTTACTTGAAATTTTAGCATTTTATTTCTCTTGATGATGAATGCTGCTTTTCCAATGATTTTTGGGAAGAATCAAGAACGGCATACACTTGACTAAACGGGCAGCACTATTTCATGGATTTTTTTTTTTTTTCAATAATATACCTAGGACAACGTGCCCAGTTGTTCTGAAACTTAAAATTGTTCTGTCTGTTAATTTAAAAGCTTTAACTCTAGGAATGTGAATTACTAGAACTTAAGGTTTTTAGCAAGAATGTTATTACTTTTTGAGGTATTTTTCCCGCTTTCAAGCATCCAAACGTACATTAACCATCCTATTAAGCTGCAGTCATTGCAATTTAAATTCTTGAAAGAAATAGCATACGGAGAAATTTTAAAGCAAATTACAACAATTAAATTTTTTCGTATTATTTTCTAAACGTACTCATTTTGAAGCTATTTTTAACATGACTTAAATGTTCCAAACGTATATCTTAAGTTCACTGCCGCTTTGTGACCACAGTTTACGGACAGAGACTCTACCACACCTGCACAGGCTAATTCATCATCCTATAATTGTCTCTTTAAAAGGATTCTATTTATGGAAAGGTTTTCCGACTAAACAGAAACCTAAATGTGACACCGAGTTTTATTCCGCATCCTCATCATCAGGGTCAGTGCTGATGCTTTTAAAGATTTGTTTTTGCTGATCGTTGCTATTAGCGGTTAATTAATACTCATTGCACGTACCAGGGAGAGTATTTTGATTTTTTTTATTAATTGTGTGAATGCTTAGATTGAGTTTGCTCATTTGTGACACTGAATGTCATTGAATGTAGATTGCGCATGTCTTTCACTGGTGAAGTGTTTTTAAATTTGTACGCTAAATTTAGGAAGTAAGACGAATGCCTTTTAGGGCGTAGTAAGAAATTAATTTAACTTTCTTATTTATTTTAAACTATAGCACACATCATAAATGTTTATAGTGAGACAAGTTTTCCGAATTATTACAGTAAACCATTAAGTAAAATTGCAAACACATTGTTAGCGGTAAGTTTCAACTCTATAATAAGAATAGTATAGTCTTTATTTGACTGACCCTTTCTTTGTAACACGGCGTGTAGAGACTAAGGATGCCACGAGAGTAATTTCAACATGCAAGTGAAGTGACGGCATAAATTGGAAGCCTCAAAAGGCTTTTTAAATCAATCTAGCAAAAGTTGCAAGCGCCTATTTTTTTCAATCTTTTAAATATTATGCTTTTCAGACCCTTCTCTTCCTCCCATTTTTAGAATAACTATTTGAACTTAACCCATTAATGGCTGACATTTTTTTCCCCAAAAATATTTTGTATACTGGTTACACGGCTACAGAACAAATTTTACAATGGTTATGTGCTGCAATCTGTTAATAATGAATTGAAACAATACCCAAGTAATAATTGAACGCTATTATTTGGTTGAAATGCTCATTTTGGGGAAATTCAGACCCATTTTTTAGACCGTCCCTAAAAAGGGACGCTAGGCATTAATGAGTTTTAAAATACACACAAAAACTGTTCGTCGGTGTTTGAATCTGGGTTGTCCACGCTCTTCATGAATTTTCTAGACATTATTCTATAGAGGGTGTATTTCACATTTCAATTTTTTTTAAGCAATATAATAAAAAATATAACGTATGTACAATAGTAGGTCAAAGGTAACGATTGAAAATTACATTTTAATGCTCCGTTTTGCTTATTTATCCTCGAGCTTAAAATCAACTTTGTGATGTTTTTATATCTGAAATATTTTTAAAACATATGAGTTACGAATTTGCAACTGAATTCTTAAACACTGCAGTTTATCAACGGGATTTTAGTGCAGCTAATTTTAGAGTTTTACTTTAGGTCAGGCTCGTCACTTAGGGAGGTCAGGATCAGGGAGTTAATTTCTCTCTGGACTTTAAGATATTGATGTAGTTGCATGCAAGTGGGAGTGGCTTTTGCTGTTTTTGGTATAATTTACATAAAATATATACTACACTTTGCTACCCCCTCTTTTCTACGGAAACATTCAAAATGACGGGCCTGCTCAAAGTGTGTTAATCATAAACTATCCCAGGGGCCCAACCCTTTTTACTTCCTTTTACGTAGTAAAGGAAGTATTGTGATCGCGAAAAAAAAATCACTCAAATTTGAGTCTAAATTTTGATTTTGCTCACCCCCGAATGAATGTTCAGTAGTTTTTTCGACCTGTCAGCACGTGCATATGTACCTACCAACATATATGCAGCCGAAAAATCCTTTTCAACCACCCCCGAGTTAATTACGACGAGTTTTCTCGTGACGTCTGTATGTACGTGTGTGCGTATGTATGTATGTGGGTCGCATAACTCAAAAACTATATGCCGTAGAAGCTTCTAGCTTGGTATGTAGGCTCTGAGGATGGTCTAGTTGTGCACCTCCCCTTGTGGTTGCATTTGAATGTTCCCAAGGGGATGTTTTACCCCTTTTTTGGGGTAAATCAGTGTTAATTTCAATGCAGACTCAAGTGATATGAATTGGCGCGACCACTTGGCGATATGTCGCCAAACTTGTGGTCGCCAAGTGTTTGGCGCCAACTTGGCGACAAATTTGGCGAAAAAATTATGTTTTGAATTTGGGTTCAACTTGGCGCTATTGGCGATATTTTGCGAAAAATTCACTGAATGATATTAAAATCAGCAATATTTAGAAAATTAACCATTGCAAAATATTTTTTGCATTGTTTCGTGGCTATTTGAATTGTTACCTTGCTCACTCCAAGCACTTTTTGAAACACTTAAGGCAACTACTAAGAAATTTACACGTAAAAGGAAGTAGTGTGGGGTCCATACCAGATTTTTTAGCCAAGGGTCACACTTCATAGCAAGATAAATCTCGCGGGGCCCCCAGAACATATATAAAATTAAAAGATATGTAATTAAGCCTGTTTTATATTTAACATGGGAAAACACGAAGAAGAAAAGAAAATTATAAACCAAAGAAGTTGCTACCATTACTACATGCTTGCCTTGGAATTTTAACTCTGTTTTAATCCTACCAAATCCATATCCACCTTCTTTATCACCAACAAAAGGTTATACAATTTCGAGCCAAGTTTAAAAATGGATAACCAGGATTTTACTTATGAGAAGCATCCTAAATATCTGGGATTTATTTTAAAAACCGAATGGACAAGCAATAAACACATCGATCATATTGTCTTAAAGAGTAGAAAAAGATTAAATATCCTTAAATATTTAGCTGGCAGAGACTGGGGCGCCGATGCTCTCACTCTAAGAAATACTTATATTACATTTATCAGACCAATTTTAGAGTATGGTTTCCCCGTCTATAGCTGTGCTTCATCCACCAACTTAGACAAATTGGAGAAGGTTCAACTCAGTGCAGCTAGAATTATTTAAGACGCAGTTGCCCCAGGGAAATTGTTCTCTATGAAGCTAACCTGCAACCACTCCAAACTAGAAGAAAGGCAATCCTCACCAAGTACTTCAATAAACTGTCCAGTTACGGTCAGCATAACAGAACTTCCGTATATTTAAAGAACTGGAATAACCACCAAAGACTTAAAAAGAACAGTCCCTTCAGCCAGGCTAAACTTCTGCAATTGCCTTACAGTCAGGTTGAACCCCACTCCTTATTAACTTGCCTCAATCCCTCAGAAGGATTACACAGAGTCCATTTTAACTTCAGTTTTTCTATCCCAATCATCAAGAAGGATTTAATTCCTGCTCATCTCAAACAGTTGGCATTAGAGATCATAAACAAGATCCCGGACAATGCCATAAAATTGTATACAGATGGCAGTAAACTAGATAACCACGCCGGTAGCGGCATCTACATTGAGAAACGGGGGAAAAACTGTCTACCAGCCTTCGCAACCCTGATTCATTTTCAGTATTCAAAAGTGAGTTAATAGCAATTGAACAGGGACTTGAGGCCATTCTCAATGACAATGATTATGGAGATCTCTGGATCCTTTCAGATAGTCGTAGCTCTATACAGCACCTCCACAACTGGACTGCAATTGGTGATAAAACCAGCACTTCTATTCTCCTTAAACTAAAAGCTCATCTCCAAGCTCCATGAAGTCTACTTTCAATGGATTCCATCCCATGTAGACATTTTCGGCAACGAACGAGCGGATGAACTGGCAAAGAAGAGCTGTTACTCCGACAATCCTTCCTCTTCAGAACTTACCTTTTCAGAGCACCAATCTATTGTAAATTCTGAGATTTTGAAGGAGTTCAAGATCCCTCCCTACCATGAGTGGTACGCTGGCAAAGAGCCTGGCTCTTCTTTCGCCCTAAATTGTGAGAGATCATCGAAAACTGCAATTTCTAGATTAGCAAGCGGCCACGCGAAGAGTCTCGCATTCATTGAGGGCAGGAAAGTCTTCGACGTCTGCTCTAAATGCAAAACCCAGCAGGCTTCTCCAGAGCACATCCTGGACTGTCTAAGACTTCGCAAAGAAGATATCTTTGAATCACCTCTTCTTGTCCTCGATTTCCTCCGGGTCAATGGTCTGATGGACCTTGTCTGACTTCGTCAGACTTTGGAGGATTAGTCTCAACTCAACTACATGCTTATTTTACTGCAATTTTCTACTGTTTTCCAAACACAAATTTCTAACTATTTGGCTTCAAATTTATAAAAATCATTCGTAACACCAAATAAACATTACTGGTGTTTTGGAAGGTTCTAGAACATTATTTCGATTTGCAATATTGAACATAACAACTGGCCACATGGATGGTGTACACAGAGTACATCTAGCCAGCCGACCGTAGGTTGGGCACCACTGAACGAGTGAATAATAATAAATTGGTTTTAGGAAACAGCGCACTGAACTTACTAACTTATAGAATGTTTTTGAACCACTGAAACAGCTTATAAGAAGTGGTAATTAATTAATTTACTAATGTGCGAATGGGCGCAAGATCACAAGGTGCTTTACATTAGATGAGTAAAGATCAGAAAATACCGAATAGCTTATGCTTTGTTAATTGTATTCAATTTTAAATTGAATCGTCAGACTCTGATGGCATCAGTGGCGTTTATAGCACCCTTGCAGCTTCCGCGGGGGGGGGGGGCGCATGAGGTTTGAGGGCGCACAATCCAGGACAATAGCACTATAAATTACAATGGAAAAATATTTTTTATAGTTTCATTGGGGGGTGGGGGGCGCACTTGAAAATCTTGAGGGGGTGCGCACCTAGGTCTATGTACGCTATTGGATGGCACACACTATTTATATCTTCTGACTGTATTAGTACAGAAAAGCAACAGACAAATGCCAGTCTCAGTGTTTCTTTTAATGCCTTTTTGGATGCTGTTACACTTGCCGAAGTTTCATCTGTGAAAACGAAACTAATAAAGACAATTTCAATTTTTTTTTTTTTTTATCGTTACAATAAGCGCTCATTTTCAACTATCTTCTGCCATTCAATATAAAACTCGATTCCTTTTGAAGTCCAAGATGTTGATTTGACCTTTAAAGTTACCGAGTTCGATCGCAGACTGATTGGCGAGTTTTTTTGCTTCGAATTGGCGAAATTGCATCCTCCATTTCACAGGTAACCTTCCTCGTGAAAGTCAAAGTGGAAGTTTTAAATGAAACTTCTTCAACCGAAGAAGACGCACGTCCCACTCGTAGCTGTGAAACCGGTATAATCATTGAAGGAGAATAAAGCATCTCTCGGATTTTTTTTTCTCCATGAGATTTCTTTTCTCTTCTCGGCACATCCCTGGCATTTCATATTCTTTGTTTGTTCCGGAGCAGCAAGAGGTGTAAAAAGGAACTTCATAGGGAGCCATTGGAACTGACGGTTTATCAACATGGTAAGTTTTGGTTTTGTTTTCCGATTTTCGTTTCGCTTTTGGAATGCCTTTTAGGATGATTTCTTAGTATTTTGTGTCATAATTCAGACTCGTTGACGCTGGTATGTCATGAAAAACAATCATTTTCAAGGAACTTTTGCAAAAAAAAAAAAAAGATTTATTGATTTGTATGTTTTATAAAAAGAGAGAGAGAAAAAAAAAAGAAGAGGGAAAGAAAATCGGACTTGGTGTAAAAATAGTGAATTTTAAAAATTAGAATGGCTTTTCAAACTTTAAGTTGTTTAACTGAGAAAAAAATGATTAGAATAACTAACATAAACATACATTTAATAATACCAATAACTGGAAGGTTTCAGCCAGTCTCTTAGAACTATGAGTTTTTGAGAATCGACTACAACTAGAGACATTTTTAAGGTCGTATTTCATGTATTAAAAGTCAGAAATAATCTTTAAAAATTTAGTGTAGCGTATTTTTGCGTTTTTTTTTAAATTTATAATACATAAATGTTTGGCATCGTGGGAAAAGAGGAGGAAAAATAAAATCGTTAAAACATTACATTTGAATGTTATGTTTTTTTGTTTTTTTTAATACCAACTGTCAAACATTCTATATGTTGAAAATCAAAATAGTACATCGTAAAAAGAACTGCAGTATACCGGAAAATCGCCTGAAAACTGGACTTATATTCTAGTAATAGCAGCGCTGTTATCCTTTAGTAATGCTGCCAATTTTACTTAAAAAATGGCTGTCACGTTAATGAAAATGTTAATGTAATCCCTGTTTGCTAGAGGTTTTTTAATAGTACTGCAGTTTTTTCCGACAGTGTAGTAACAATCTATCTTTTTCTTACGTAATATGTGACGATAGAGATTCTTCTTAAGTAATGCTACTTAAGAAGAAGGTGTATTGTTACCAGAAAAGTTTATAAAATCCCAGTTTGTTGTCCCAGACTAGTTGTACTGTAGTTGTTCTCACAGTATTCAAATATTTATCCCCTACCACTTTCCATTTTAAAAGCAGAAAAGTAGCTCTTATACAGAATTGATCTTCGTGGTTTTTTCTACTTTCCTATTTTCACTCCACCTACCTCCTTTACCTCGGACTATAATTAACGTCAATACCTGACTGGTCTACTACACTGAAGGCCAAAAGTACTTCAAGTTTAAGATATCAACTATTTTTTACAAGGTTGGGTCATAACAAAAGCTTTTTTTTTTTTTTTTTTTCTTTTTTTGAATTGAACTGATCTTGCAAAAACATTGCTGGGATCAAGATTCTGACAAACGTGTGGTTGAATTTTCCAATACATTCTAGAGTTGCAGATCCTGGTAACAAGCCATGGCTGTTATGGGAGAACTTTAAAATACATTGTAGGGATTCTGATTAATATGTACTTTCATTTTCTACAACATATAATAGCTTTACTTACTGAACAAATCAATGCTGTTATAGGGCAACTTGAAAATATTTTTAAGATTCCGATGGATATGGTTAAATTTTCTGGAACATACTAGAGCTTTAGTTACTGAAAAAAACATCTTTGTTATAGGACAACTTACAAAGCCATTTTTAGGATTATTATTCTGATGAATATGGTTCAGTATTCTAGTGCATACTAGAGCTTTAGTTATTGAGCAAACCCATTTTTGTTAATTTTCATTTGATTATAAGATGAAAGATATAAAGCATTTTTAAAATAATCTTTTACCAGCGTAATTATTAAAAAATACACAAAAGAAGAGTATCAGAACAATCATTACACACAGAGGTACTTTGAACGCCTCGGCAAAGATATTTCATACATTGAAAAGATATCTCAAAAATTTGGTAAAGCGTATTTTCACGTTTTGAAATTTAAATAATAACTTATCATTGCTGAAGATAATGGAAAAGCAATTTTTTTACATATTATATGAAGTGTTTTTTTTTAATTTAAATGACAAGAATTTCAAGTATCAAAAATCGAAATATTACACGTCTTTTCCTGCCAATCTTCCATTTCATCTTTAGAAAGTAAGTTTTTCATGAAATTAATCACTATTATGTTCTTCACGGTTCTTGCACGCTGCACTCCTCTAAAATGAAGTTCAACTCTTACAAAAAAAAAAATGACCTGGCTCATTACCGGGAATAAAGATTTTCAAGAGCAGTTGTTTACATTACAACCTGCAGTTGACCAACACCCCCTGTGAATGAATCGTCCCACTTTGTACTTGGCAAGGAGTAGGGCTAAAATTCAAGTGGCAATAATCTGCTTGTCTCTCTTTTTCAGGGAATTTTCCTATTGTGAATTTTAAAATACCTAATGAGCCGACTTTCTGATCAAATGTGAATGGGCCCAATCAATAATCTCCATGCTAATTTCTGGAGCTATGACGATGCTTACTCTTTGCATAGTTTTCATGAGAAAGGCATGAAGATGTCACTTTGCAGGGAAATAGTAAACTATGTACATCAATAAGACTCGTTCGTTATCGGTCAGTCGATCGATGTGCCTGTTGGCCGCCCTTGATCTAGAGACTAATCTGCTGTTTTTAAATTGAATTGTTTTACTTATTTAATCATTGCGACTGAAGAAATTCTTGTTTATATGGAAAGAGAGTAATCCGATTAGTGAATTAACTCACCGCAGTGAATAAACAGGAGCTATAATTATCTGTGCAAAAACAAGGATTCAAAATTTTTTTTCTCACATGAATTAGTGCCAGTTAGTCGGTAACTTTCTTCTATAAAATTTCAAACAAAAAATGGTTTGAAAATCCTATGTTTGTCGCCTTGACTGGGTCGTTGCTCCCCTTTTCTTTAAACATAAAAAGAAACCTGAAAAAAGACTGAAGTTTCCCCAGTTTCCACTGAAGTTCTTTAAAAAAAAAACGTAACTTAAGTGTTCACCCTAGCAGCATCATCTCATCGGCCGATGATCGGCCATTCATCGAAACCCGATGAAATTCTCATCGGCCGATGATCCAATATGTCTCACCGGCCGAGCAGAATCCGAGCAGCAAAATCCGATGAGAATACGATGAGATTTGGAGTAATTTACGAGCAGAACAGTCCCGTGCCGAGGAATTTCATCGGGAAACTTGATCGGAAGGATATCGTTTTCCGATGGAATATAGCTCATCTTTTTTTCATCGGGAAAGTTGATCTGAAGGATATCGATTTCCGATGAAAAGTAGCTCATCGAAAACCGTGCTCGGATACTGATCGGAACGATGTCATCGTGCGTTACAGGATCAGTTTACGAGGAGTTTGTTGATCGGCCGAGCAAAATCCGATGAGTTGATGCTACTTGGGCATTTACTGGTCACCTTATTCTAATTGTAAACATGGCTCAAATCCACACTTTCCCTAGCGTCTGAGAGCAGAAATATTGCTAGATATTTTCACGAGAGTGAAAATATTCCTTGACATATTTTAGAGGAGCCTAATTTATTTTGGTCAGTGAAATGTACGAAAATAGTCTAGACCGTGATCAATTTCATTTAAAAAACTGACTATCTAAGAATAAAATGGAAACTGACATTGAAAGAAGAGATGTGCATTAGTTTGATTTTTAAATCGTTGTTTGACATTTTAAATTTAAAAAAAGATCGAAAAATATTTTTTAACTTAAAATTTCTGTGGCTCTGAGTTAGAAGCTTCTCCTCAAATGCCTCAGGTTGTGGGTTCTATTCACACCGGAGCCATGGGTGTTATTTGATCTCTTTGTGTTGTAAATCTTTTTTCTGTTGTCTTATATGTCAATAAAGAAGTCCAACCTCTCGAGGCGATGGAACTCCAAAGATTCATTGTGACCACGATAACAACAACAGAATTAAACTTTCTCCCCTCCCCTTTCATTTTCGGCAATATCTTATATCTTTAAACGAGCAATTCTTGTATATATTTCGGATCTCGAAAACAGCTCTAACGATTTTAATAAAATTTTGTATTTGGATAAAGTTTTAGTTGTTGAGTTCATCTACATCGGCGTTTTTTCTGTAAAATCGCGAGTTTTCACAAAAAACCCCGTTTTTTGTGCCTTTATTAAAAGTTTGAGAAGCTTTCTTTCGCCATTTTCTTTATAATTACTATTATTGTTACTGTTTCATAGCAACCACGTTTTATTATTATAACAATGGATTTCATATTTATCACATGAGCATAAATTTAAATTTTTACGGAATTTTCAAACGAGTTTTGGCAACGTTAGAATTGTTGTTGTTTTTAAAATGTTAAAGAGATCGATCAAAATAAAGTTATTGTGGTGTGATTTTACCATAGACATTGGAAACGCTCGCGCACCAGCTCGCTATACGAGCAGGTATAGCTTAGCAAGTACGCAGGCTCGCTCGTATAGCGAGTGGGCGAGCGAGCGTTTCTGATGTCTATAGAGTTTACAGTGCGCATCGTTTAAATAAGGTTGTGTTTTTAAAAACAAATTACTGCTGTTTTAGATGCGTAATTGCAACCAAGGGCTTAAAAATGCTTTTCAAGTTTATCTAAATAAGTTCTTCGAACTTTAGAAAAAAACACGATTTTACAAACCTCTTTTTACTTCCTTTTACGTAGTAAAGGAAGTATTGTGATCGCGAAAAAAAAATCACTCAAATTTGAGTCTAAATTTTGATTTTGCTCACCCCCGAATGAATGTTCAGTAGTTTTTTCGACCTGTCAGCACGTGCATATGTACCTACCAACATATAAGCAGCTGAAAAATCCTTTTCAACCACCCCCGAGTTAATTACGACGAGTTTTCTCGTGACGTCTGTATGTACGTATGTGCAGATGTATGTGCGGATGTGTCTCGCATAACTCAAAAGCTATATGCCTTAGAAACTTCTAGCTTGGTATGTAGGCTCTGAGAATGGTCTTGTTGTACACCTCCCCTTGTGGTTGCATTCGAGTGTTCCCAAGGGGGTGTTTTACCCTTTTTTGGGGGTAAATCAGTGTTAATTTCAATGCAGACTCAAGTGATATGAATTGGCGCTACCACTTGGCGATATGTCGCCAAGCTTTTGGTCGTCAAGAGTTTGACGCCAGCTTGGCGACATATCGCCAAGTTGGCGACAAATTTGGTGAAAAATTTATTTTTTTGCATTTGGGTTCAACTTGGCGCTATTGGCGATATTTTGCGAAAAATTCACTGAATGATATTAAAATCAGCAATATTTAGAAAATTAACCATTGTAAAATATTTTTTGCACTGTTTCGTGGCATATTAGGGGAGCAAATGTTTGAATTGTTACCTTGCTCACTCCAAGCACTTTTTTTTTTTAACACTTAAGGCAACTACTAAGAAATTAACACGTAAAAGGAAGTAGTGTGGGGTCCATACCACATTTTTTTTTTAACAGAGTGGGGCTCGGTCGCCAGACACTTTTATTTAAGAAACAAAGCATGAAAATAGGCTTGCCAAAATTTTTGAGACATATTACCGATTTTAAAAGCGTGAAACATGCTTGCTAGGGTGTTAAAAATATCTCTGGGTGAAGCAACTCTGAATGATCCCCCCTCCCCTCTGATTGAGCTTTTGCAAAAATGCGTTCTCCAATGAAAATTATCAAATTTCTATAAATGGTACAAACTCCTCACGAACCAAGGACCCGAAAACAGCCAACGCACTCTCTCCCTCGGGGGATATTATTACACATTCAAAGCACACCTTAAAAATTGAACAATTTACTCCTTCCTAGATGATTCTGTTTACGTTTCGAGCTTCAGCCATTTTTTATGGTCTTCTTCAAGGCCTGGTGAGGATGGCCTCGGTCAGAGAGCTGAGGATTCGCCGCGGGAGGACCATCCGAGGGCGGCGGCTGTCCTCGGCCATCCCCGATGCACCCCACCTAAATCTCAATTGTTAAAAAAATAGCGATGGTCCAAATAAAAATGGCCTAAGCGACCTCGCTCTCATTTTTTTGCAAGGTACATCATTCGGAGAGGTCCGGAATTTTTTCCTTATTGTTCTTCATGAGCTTTTGTTAGTTCGTATTTATCCAAGCTACATCGTAAAAAAAAGTTTTTTAGACATGTAACTATGTAAATATAAAATTGAATAAAAACAGAATTCAGAACTTAACTTAAGAATAGGAATGATGGTTGAAAGACTAAAGCCACGTTTTAAGCATGACTTGTATAATCTGAGTGCATGATTATGTCTTCTAAAGCAACGTTTTCTTTTTTCCACCGTCCCGTGAAATTTGCAAAAATCTTTACAGGACTCGTTTTTTTTTTTTTTTTTTTTTTTTTTTTTTTTTTTTTTTTTTTTAATTAATATTATGAAAATAAAACTGTTGCAAAAGAGCTGCTGTGTGCAACGTTTTTATTTATTTACTTACATTGTTGTTAAATTTAAATGTAAGAGCTCATTAAAAACGTTCACAAAATCCAGTAAAAAAAATAAATGAATGAAAAAAAAAGTTATATTGAGTAGTCTAATACAGTTTGGAATTTTACAAAAGCTTTTTCTAATTTGCTCTTTCGCACATACACCCGTTTAAACCCTGCTTTAACGTAGTATTCATTTTAGTACTATTTCAGAGTTACTTTTGGGCAATTCCATTTTTTTTAAAGCACCAATAGCTGCACAAAACAGCCTGTAAAGACTCCAATTGTGTTAGATCCTTGTTTTTGCAGCATGAATTGTATTAAGAATGTGGACACTACTTCTACAAAATGCAGTTAAATTTTGAAGATTTCCAAAAAAAAGTCTCATTTATACGCCGCCTCATTTATGCTCCTTTTCACTTGTACGATGATTTTCAATGATCCCAGAACGTTCCATAGCATAATAATGATAATATCATTCGTTTATGCGTCGCTCTAAAGATAAATATTTCACTTATGCGACGAATTTTTCGTAAAATGTAAAATTTAATTTATTTTCTTTAAAAAATAAGCATGTTTCTTCACTTTACTCTTTAATCTTTCGCCTTTATTGCACACGGAAGGCCTTTTCTCCACATACTCTAGAGTTTGGAGAGGGACAATTATCTATTATGTATCGTTTTAAAGGAAACAATTTGTGAATAGGTACGCTACAATTTTTGTTTTCTCTTTATCATTGTAGTTACGTTACAGTACTGTAAAGGCCTTTTTATTCGCGAGGCCTTAATTTTCCCGATTTTCGCGAGCCCTTCGTAATCGCGAAAATTTAGGCCTCGCGAATTTTTTTTTACTTTGGACTATTTCAACTTTCGGTTCTGTACATGCAAAATTCGCGAAATTTTCGGCCCGCGAAATCACCGATATAATCATTTTCGCGAAAATTACGGCCCGCGAAATTAAAGGCCTTTACAGTAATTGCCAAACCGTAGTAATATGTCCCTTTTCTACAGAAACATTTTTTTACGCTCTCATTAGAACTTATGTTGCGCTTTAGATCTTTAAATAGGTTTGTTCGCTTATGCGTCCCTCTCAGTTATGCGCCTTTTTCTGTTTAAGTGAGAGTTCACTGTATACGATTGTTTTTTTTATTTTATTATGATTGTTATGGAGAAAATAATATTATTTAAGCATTTTACCTGGAAATCCTCAACATTTAACTGCATCATATAGTAGTGAAGATCTTGTTCTTCGTAAAGAATGTGAAATAAAACAAGGATTTAACATATCTCTAGCCTTTGTAAGCTGCCTTGTAAAAAAAAAACTGATTCGTCTTTTTCCGTGGAATTACTTTTACCAGGTTTGACGCATACATGAATGATGAAATGTCAAAGATCTGAGTGGATTGTAGTCGTTTCTTATTGTTGCAGTGGAAAAAATTAAATCTTCTACATCTGTAGCTATGCATTAAATTAGAAGAAAATAATTTCTTTTTGCACGCATAGATAAATGAAACGGAGATAAGTATGCCTATTATCCTACGCAAAGTCATGAGATTAAATAAGTGCTCTAACTCAGTGGTCGGAAGTAGCGCGCTACAAGTAGCGAAACTACTGTAGTAGCTACATTTTTTAGTAGTTTGTAGTGTAGCGCACTACTTTTTAAAAAAAGTAGAGTAGTGAGTAGCGCGATACAAAAAAATTGTAGTTTGTAGCGATTTCTGAAAACTACTTTCAAATTAAAAAAAAATATAAATAAATGAAGAAAATTTAAAAAAAAAGAGAACGAAGGAAAAAAAACAAGATTTTTTTTGTAGCGAATATTCGTAAAAAAAATCTAAAATTCGTAAAAAAATCTAAAAAGGATAAATTTTGGCAAAAAAAAGGAACAAAAAGGAAAAGTAACAAATAAATTCAAAGACAATTCCTATTTTTATTCCATATTCGAATGAGGTAATTTTTTAATCTAAACCACTTTTCGAATTTTTTCGGTCGATCTTCAATCGGTGTATTCTTGTTATTTATTTTTCAAAAAGTAGCGAAGTAGCAACTACATTTCAAAAGTAGTGTAGCTCGCTACATTTAAAAAAAAGTAGTTGTAGCTGTAGTTAACTACATTTATAAGAAAGTAGTTGTAGTTGTAGTTCGCTACGAAAAATATGTAGTTTTTCCAACCACTGCTCTAACTTTCAATTACGAAGGAAAAATAATCTGCTTAATAAGAACAAATGAATAAGTGAATTGAAGAAAATTAAACCTATTAACCTACTCAGTAAGAGTAAGGCAGTGAGATTACTAAATGAGTCGCCTAATGGTTAATTACAAGGGAAAAATAATCAGCTTAATAAAAGCAGATAAATAAGTAAAATGTAGAAAATTATACTTTTTCGCAAAGTGAAACGATGAAATTACGTAAAAAGGTGTGACATTTTAATTTCCAAGGGAAAGAGATATGTTAGTAGTTAATTACAAAGGAAAAATAATCTGCTTAATAAAAACAAATAAATAATTAAATTGAAGAAACTTATACCTAATTTACCTGCTTGATAAGAATAAGGCAAAGAAATTACTAAACGGAGTCGCGCCTAATAGTTAATTACGAAGAAAAAATAATCTGCTTAATAAAAAAAATAAACAAATGAAATGTAGAACATTATACTTTTTTGCTAACACAGTGAAGCAATAAAATTACTTATTAAGGTGTCAAATTTTTAATTTCCAAGGAAAAATAATCCGTTTTTCTAAACATTTACCACACTCTTCTATAGAACAAGGCCGAATTTATCTCCATGGTGCCCCTAGTCAGATTTGAAATCTGCCTCCCTCCCACCCACCCTAAAGAAGAAGTAAAATTCCTTGATTCCAGAAAGCCTCTGAAACCTCTAAAAACTAGCATTGTCTTTAAACTTTAACATGAAACCGAAAAACTTGGACAAACTTCAATCTTGTAGCGACTTCTCTCCAAACGCAATTTTATGCTTTTCTGCAATCGAGGCTTGCTTTTCGTCTTCACAACTACTGTTTAACACAAATAAATTGACACGATTAAAAAATATTTCATTTTCATAACGTGTGCGAAAGTAAGCCTTATTAATCAACCAGAAAACCAAGGGCGAATACAAGGGAGGGGCGATGGGGGCGATCGCCCCTCCCTTGAGGGACACTTCTCTAGCAGTTTTTAAATTTTGAAGTTAAAAAAAGGCAATTTTATTTGATCTTTGATGATATTAAGGGAAAGGGAGGGGATTCCGGGCTCTGATTTGGGAAATTTTTCGAAATGGAATACCAAAACATTTGTAATCAACATGTGTTGGGAGAAAAGAATGGGCAACTAAGAAAAACAAAATCAATCGCCCCTCCCTTGGAACATTTCTGGATCCGCCCTTGCAGAAAACAATGTCGCTATCGAAAATGAAAGAATACTAATATTTTTCTTTCAAGAATAATAATTATTAAAAAAAATACAGCGCATCTGAAAATTTGCTATCTTAGGCCTAATCTGCCTATTGGGAAATTAGGCTCTGATAAAGAAGGTGCTGATTTAATTTGATAAATAGCACTCATGTCAAAACCGTTAGTTTTGTTCTAGATTAAATTATAGCCATCGAAAACTTCACGCCTGAGCAGAACTGAAAGACAAACGATCCGAGGGATTTAAAGGTTTTTAAACCTTGTCTGAAAATGTCCTTTCCTCAATACCTTACTTTTCACAACTCACTTTCAGCGATTTTATTTTCCTCAATCGGTTTCGACAGCGCGAGGTGATGAACTTAAAGGCTATACGACGAGGAAAAAAGTCTAAATCAAGGTTGAAGAGATGATGATTTAAACGGAGAAGCTTCATTAGGTGCTGGAGGAATTTCAGAGAGTAATAATTTGGACCACCACTGTGAGTTTAAGTGTAGCAAATATTCTAAGCAACAAATTATGGTGCCGTGACTATTTAACAGAGGGTATAAGCGTACACTGCAAAAAATAAATTGTTTTTACAATAACACAGCTAATTTTACAGTAATGAACTGTAAAATTGCTGTAATAAACTGTAAAGTTGCTAGTTTACAGTTTATTACTGTGCATTTTACAGTTTTAAACTGGAACCTCTGCTGCCTGTATTACACTATTTTTTTTGCAGTATGATACAGCTAATCTCAAGGTAATAAACTAAAATTGCTAGTTTTACAGTAATACACTGTAAATAGCTAGTTTTCCAGTTTATTCTTGATCTTTTACAGTTTTAAAATGAAATCTCTGCTTTCAGTATTGTACAGTAAAAACAACAGCTTATTTTTTGCAGTGTATTTAACAGAGGGAATACGCGCAGTAATTACTGCTCTCAAATATGGCATTAAAATTAAAAGAATGCTCTCACACTACAGCGTCTTGAATTAATCCTACGCTGTATGATTCTTTGCTCTTTGAAAATTATATATGGGTGATTCTACAAAAATGGGCAAATTTGTGTTCCATACTGATTGCTCCTTTTGTTTTTAATTTAAAATAAAACTCTTTTGGGAATATTTTTATGCGTCTTTTGTTCTATAATTCTGACTATCAACAATGTCAATAATTAATTATTATTCACTTAAAAAATAAAATATTACATTGAAATGTCATCCACATGCCCTGTCCCATAGGCCCAATTTTCACAATCTATGGAATCTAGATTTAAAAAAAAAAAAAAATAGTGATTTTTTTTTTCTCAAGATATTTTTATTTTTGAATGTGTATGTGGGCAATATGTAAATCACAAAAAAAAGCAAAATAATGTGAAAATAATATCTCTAAAAATTAATCTAAACGTTGTCCCAGCGATTATCAGTCATCCACATGTCTGAAAAGTACAGATATTTTTCTCTGAAATGTTTTATTTCAAAATCTAGCAGCACATCTTAAAATGAAGCATGGAACTTTGTTATTCTTGGCTGAAGATTAATTTTGCTGTTCTGCAATTACTTTTTGATTAAATGCAAGCTAAACTTAACTTTCAAGGCAAGTGTTTTTCATCTTTGTCATTAACATGCCCTGCAGAATGCAAGTAAAATGTACACAAAAATTAATTTTGATGATGAATAGGTCTAAAGCTTACATTTGTTGGCTCTTATTCGAAGCTAAGCCGAAAAATATTCCGTAATGACTTTTTGAGAACGTATTACTTGTGTTTTGTCATTCACATGCCCTTTTTCTTATGTCATTCACATGCCTCAATTTAAATCTCTAACCTAAAGTAAGCCCTAGTTCCAACCTAATATTATGTAATAACTATGACAGTACAATGTTTAAAAATCAGGTCTAACAGTTTACAGGTTAAAAAATTTCATTAATATACCTATTGTATTATTCACATATCCATTGTGTTATTAACATACCCATTGTGTCATCCACGTGTCCTTTTTACCATTCACATGCCTTCAAAAAAAAGAGAATACAAAAATACAATAAAATGCAAACATTCAAGCTCTGCTGATATTGTTATAATTATGTAACTTATAAAATACTTTGCTTATTTTTTTCAGATTTTTAATTTTAAATTATTTTTTCTTAAATATACATACTTGAAATTTTCCCGTTTTTGTAGAATCACCCATGCTTTTCAGTGTAATAAGAAAACACGGGAAAATATTTTTTAAAATTTAATTTTGAGGATAGATAGTTATATTTGCTTAAAATACTTGCTTTTTATTCTTAAGTTGCCTCATGACTACATTTTTCTGGTCATAAGGGAAAATAGTTCATGTATCCAATTGGTAACGATATGCAGTGTAGGGTTAAAACGGGACTCTAAGGTAAAACACAGGAACTTTGGCGTATTTCAAAAATATTTCAAAGGAGATCCCAAAAATGTCCTTATTCGACAAATTTGCCTGACTATACAGTAAATTTAGAGACTGAATTGTAATATTGCATTTTTTGAAAAAAAAAATAAATTTGCCCAATTATCTCTTTTCATTACGAGTAGGAACAGCATGTCCGTTAAACGAGTGACATATTTTAAACTTAAATAAAAACTACAGGGGGTTGAGATTAGACTGTTTGGGGGACTATTGGTCCTCAATTTATTTAAAAAATATATTGGCTTTGTTATAAAAATACTTCAAACGGTGCATTTTTATTTCAAATCAGGTTGTTCTTATTTAAGTGCTTTTCGTTTCAATTCAATGGCAATATATTGCTATTGTTTCTGTTGAGAATAACTTGTAATTGTTTCTTTATTTCAATTTATCCCGGAGAAACTAATGAATTAAAATTTCTTATAACCTGAACTTTTTTTTTCGTACCGTAAAATGGGGTTAATCGGAACACTTTTCAGCTTTGATTGTAAAAAAAGCATTTAAAAGATTTTTTTTTAATTTGATTTTTTGGGTAAAAACTTCGGTCTTGCTTTACTTTTGATATTCCAAGCAAAGACAAAAGATTTTGAGCAATTATTATTAAAATATATAGCAAATTATGGGTGTTCCGAATCACCCCGCTGATAGGGGTCAATCGGAACACTTGTTAAAATTTTTATTTTTTTCAATTTCATCTGTAATAGGTCTCACAAACATGAGTAATATTGATGGGGGAGAATAAGAACAGATAATTACTGTCAAATAAATGTATAATTTCAGTACCAGTAAACGTTTATAATTTGTGAAAATTCAAAATAATTTTGAACTTATGAAAAATGAAAAGTAATTTTAAGAAAAGCTTTTGAATTGAAATGCAAAGATTTAACATGAATGGAAGTCACTCATGTCGTCCACAAATATGTACTTGTCCTTAAAACTAGCAATTGTGACTTGGCTTAAGTTTTTTCATAACATCTCCTGGGATGAACTCTGCCTTTTCTTTAGTTTTTTGAAATTTCTGGGTTTCGGGGATTGTCCTGAAAGATTTTTTCGCTTATTCATCACTGTCTGTGTGCTGGACGTTTACTACATAAAGTCTATGTGACTTTCTCCCTTTTATTTTAAGTAAAAAAAAGTCTCCTGGAGAAAAAATCTTTTGAAATCTGTAACTTTTGTCATTCTAAGATCTAGTTGCTCACGAGAAGGGATAAACAGTAATAAATCCTTGTCCCTGTCTTGATTAGAAGAATTGGGGTTAGAATCTTGATTTTTCAAACAATTTCCTTCAAATAAGTTTGAATTGGAACAACAGAACTAAGTGTTCCGATTCACCCCGCAAATTTTTTTCCCATGGCATTTTTCAGAATTCTTCACTTTTATGACACAATTTATAAAAAATGTAAATTCTAATGAGGTATTCTGTTGTTCAGATACATGTATAATTGAAACATACCACTCATAGTTTTTAAATATAAGAAGGTTTGTTTTTGCATATGAAGTTTTGCAGTCTATGAAAATGTGATGTTTTCTAGCATTCAACGTGCAGCCCTCTTTAGAAGCCAGTAGCGTTGCCAGATTGACAAAAGTATTTTTTTCCTACTTCCTATGATCTTACCTTTCTAAAAAAAAATTCATGGCGAAAAATACCCAATAGTATATTTATGAAGAATTTCTTTGTACGGTTGGGAAGTTTTGTTCCGATTGACCCCGCTGTTCCTATACACCCCATTTTACGGTATGCAAAATTTTTAGCAATTAAATATTTATTTTGTTCAACTACTTAATTTTGTCTTGTCTTAATACTTGTTTAGTACCTTGAAATCAGAAAATATAAGTTGAATTGAAAACATACTAATAGTATTCCTTAGCCAGTGATGTATAACGTTTAGCTTCTCACGGAAGACACATTCTCTGCATCTCAGTAACATTCTTTTTTTAAATAGGATTTTAAGTTAGAAATCATTGCCTCTTAATCAAGGGACAAAAGTTTTGCTGTTATTAGAGATGAGCAATATAAAGCTGTTCTTTTTACTGATTCGTTCATCAGAGGACCGTTCATTGATTTGGCTCGTTCACTTAAATCGTTCATTTGAGTGACTTCGCTCATTTAAAAAAGTTGTAGGTGATGTCTGAGTGAAAGTCACTCACATCGTTGAAAATGTTTCATTAGATCAGTAATATTCATTTTTGGAAACATTCCTAAAATGTTGTAAAAGTAAGAAAATATGCCAAATAAAAATTTTATTAAAAGTATTTTGTTTAGGTTTAGATGTGTGTAACAATTATAGTTCATTTTGTAACATAATTCTCGGTGGCAGAGTGGTAAGATATCTGTTGCTCATGCAAAAGCAGCAGGATAGATTCCAGTATGGTTATAAAAAAATACTTAAATTTCATTTAGTGAAAAAATATACAGATAAGTAAAATTTTCGTGATCTCAGAAAAAAAAATTGAAAAATCGATCTTAAGTAAATATTTTTTTTCCTAGCTCAGAGCACCAGAGAATTTAATTTGAAAAAAAAAAGACTTCCCTAAGTATAAGGCAGCTTCAAAGTATTCATAGGAACCCATCAAAAACGCAATGTTTAATAAAAATGAGGGGTTGGGGGAGTTTTTAGGTTATTAGCAACAAAAAAATAAATAAATAAAGCCAAATTAATATGTATAGTAGTTGATGGGGGATGTTATAAACAGGGGTTCTATACTGGATGTAGTGACTCCATAGAGTGTCCTAGGGAGAGGCGAGAAGTACCACGAAGTGACCACACATGCAAAAAATAAATTGTTGTTTTTACAGTATAATACTGAAAGCAGAGCTTTCAGTTCAAAACTGTAAAAGCGCAGTAATAAACTGTTTTTTTTTTTTTTTTTTTTTTTTTTTTTTGTCGTGTGCCAGCCAGGCTGGCAATTTGGGGTGCGCTGCTTCACTTTTGAAACTGTACCGTATTTTAGTGTGAAGTCCGACTTCCACAGTACACGCATGCCATAGGGAACCGTTTATAGGGTAGGCAACAGCACAACACATTCACACAAAGAAAGGACAAGGACAGGAGAGAGAAAGCACAACCATGCCCAAGCCGGGACTCGAACCCGGGGCCACACCATCCGTGGCAGACTGCTCTGACCACTAGACAAGGTGGCCGGAAATAAACTGTAACACTAGCTATTTCACAGATTATTACTGTAAAACTAGCAATTTTACAGTTTATTACCATAAAATTAGCTGTATTATACTGTAAAAACAACAGTGTAATACTGGCAGCAGAGGTTCGAGTTTAAAACGGTAAAATTCACAGTAATAAACTGTAAAACAAACAATTTTACAGTTTATTACTATAAACTAGCAAATTTACAGTTTACTACTGTGAAAGCAATTTCGCCAGTTTATTACTGTAAAAGTACAATAAAATTAGCTGTATTGTACTGTAAAAACAACATTTATTTTTACAGTGCGGTATCAATAAATATTATCTAATAGGGAAATACTAGTGTGCTATGAGAATTCTAACTCGTCCAAGGGTGCTTCGAATCAGAAAAGTTTAGGGAACCCCTGTTATAGAAGGCAAAAGAATCGCTAAAAGACAAAAGGATCACTAGAAAAGAGACAAAAAGCATTTTAGAAATAGTTTCGGCGAAAGAAAGTTTGAGACGGGTTTTAGCAAGTGCGTAGGATAGGAAGTCGAAAGTCTTAAACGTTTTGTTAGTAACCCAAACAAATTACAAAGAATATCACAGAGATTGGTAGTTAAAATTTTTGAGATGATTGTTATTAAAAAAAATGATAATAAAAATATTATTTTATCATATATATATACATCAGTTTAATGTTCCAAACTGTTCACCGTTCAAAAGGTCGTTCTTTTTTTAGGAGATCGTATTGACCCTTTTATTTTAAGGATTCGTTCTTTCAGACATGTTCGTTTACGAGCAACACATCCCTTGTTGTTATTCGAACAAATGTAACAAACTAACAACTAAAATTAATAAATGCTTCTCGAAAAGTCTCACATTAGATGAAAAATTTGTAGTTGCGTGTGTGGCCCGTCATCACATTATTAATTGTCTCTGGGGTCTCATTTTCTTCGTCATCTAAAACCGATAAACCGAGTAATCGGTAGGCGGGAAGTCCCAAGGGGGCCATGTCATGCTATTATTGGCGAAAAACTGAGTGGAAAACATTTCGTTCATGAACCAGATGGTATTGTAGCCGTGGCATACGCAAAGCGTGGATTCTTTATGAAGATAATGTTTTTCATTTTATTAACCGACTTCAACAAAGGAGGAGGTTATACAATTCGTCGGAGAACTTTTTTTTTTTCGGTATGTTACAAGATTACTCGAAGACGCCTGGACCGATTTCAAAAATTCATTTTTTGTTAGAAAGGTCTTTCTTTCCGATTGGTCCCATCCTCTGGTGGTCCGGGTTCGATAACGGGAACCTGCCGAAATCTTTCGAAAAAGAAATTGGGATCACAGTAATCTTAATAATGACCATTTTGAACGCCAGGCTTCTCTGGATTGCATAATGAAATTCCTTTCTATGGTCTTTTTAAAAATTTTAAACCGAGTATCTTTCTATGGCAGGGATTCAAGTGAAACAACACTGCGATCGCTTCGAATGCAATCGCTACTGGAAGTGAATTACATTATCATCAACTTAACTTGGCATGACGTCACTACGGGTGGAGCCAATAAGAGCTCACAAGCACTCAGCTATCTCCTCTTATTCGCCAAGTAGGCTGTGACGTTTTATCTAGCTCGTTTTTCATAGGCAAACGTCACGCTGACGTCACGATGTTTTTATCAAGAAACGTTTTAATGTAATTCATTTCCAGTAGCGATTGTAATTTGCGATGGCCTGTTTCACTTGAATCCCTGCCCAAGTCCTGCTTTTTTCTCCTGAACTCCAACGAACTGAAAGTCGTACGAGGTACTGATTGATTCGTATTATTTCAGGTTTTATTAGTCTTAATTTACATCAGGTTTGATAAAGGAATTCTGAAGAAAGTGAGGAAAATCTCCAAATTTTTGCTCAAATTTAAGCGATTTGTCCTAAATGATTAAATATGAAATCCATTGTTACAGAACGTGATTGATATGAAACAGTTATTATAATGATCATGAAAATTTTAAATGAAGGCTTAACTGAAGCAAACATGAAACTCATTAGCGGGCACGTATGTAATACGTCGTGAAATTTTATGTACTGCGAGAATATAGTGTTGTTTTGAAATATAAATTAGTTGAAAAGCCGTTAATATTTAGCCTTTAATTAAACTAGTACACAAATAAATACCAGAAAATAACAAGGATTATTTTTTAGTGTCAATCGTTTAAAATTTTAGACGCGTTGATACTTTCTTTCTTTTTTTTCTTACATACTTTATTTTATGAAGCATTTACTTAAGAAAACTAGATGAAGTTTTGCAATAGAAACATTACCTTATTTCATATGTACATTTGCACTAAAAAGAATAAAATAAAAATATTTTTGAAAAAAAATTGAACCGACTTCGGAACTTCACTCAGCAAATGCTCTAAAAAGTAAAAAATAATTTTATTCTTTGAACACCATCGATACTACATTTAAACATAAGTTTTGAAGTCGGCGCAAAAACTATAAATAAAATGATGTTTACTATATTTTGCCAACATATTCGGAGAAATCATTGAAAATTGAGAGCTGAATATTTGTAGCATTACATAAATATGTATTTTTCAATGAATGCGAATGCGAATGCGAATAAAGAACCTGGATTCATTTAAATTTATATTTATAGTTTCGAATGATTCTATTTAGCTTTTTTGCGCCGACTTAAAAACTTATGTTTAAATGTAGTATCGATGGTGTTCAAAGAATAAAATTATTTTTTACTTTTTAGAGCATTTGCTGAGTGAAGTTCCGAAGTCGGTTCAATTTTTTTTCAAAAATATTTTTATTATTAATGTAGTAATATAAAGCAGAGGGAAAAAATATCTTTACCCCCCCCCCCCTTTTTTCTGAAAGGTTGAAATGATAAGTTATAGAGCAAAATATAGTTTAAATGAAACAAAACATAGATACACTGATGGGTTTTGTAATAAAATGAGCATGGTATCTTAAAGCATTAGGTTCGAAATGAGACGAACGAAATTGCGCTTTTTGGGACTAATATGGTCAACAAGCATCCACATCCACCATTCACTAAAATTTTCAAAACGCAACTAAAAAATTAAAGAATAAACGATTGAAATTTATCCCACGGGAAAAGGAGCAGCGAATCTGTACGTCTGTCTGTTCGTGTATAAGCAAATTTACAACAAGGGGGAAAAGATGAAAGTGACCAAAAAGCGATTTCGAGAAAAACGAAGAACAAAGTTGAATTTCTCGTACTCCCTTTGTAGTTAATAGAGTTTTCATGCACATTTCGATACACAATTCTAATATTTTTCCCTCCATGTTGTTCTATCAGATGATATCACTCCTTCATAGCGACTAGATAGCGCTAATATCTCAAAATTGATGAAAAAGTGACTTTCATCTTTTTTCCTCCTGGCCCTTCATATTTTTTCCGGCGACGCATTTGCGCATGCCTCAGGTCTCTACTGATTTTGTCAAAATAGGGGCGATGATGACTGATGAGTTTTTGAGTAGCTAAAGTTGTAGTAATGTCAGGAGTGATGTCCCGATGGGAGGTCACTGAATTCCCAAAAATGTCCTTATTCGGCAAATTTTGCGGAAGATTTGACAATTTGGGTACAATATTGCAGCATTGAGATCTTTTTTTCTTCTTTCAAATTTTCAAACTGTGTTTTAATTATGCTAGTGTTCCTTCTCATTGCATGTTATGCGTGCCCGTCATTTAAAGCTTTAACAGAGAGGGAGGGGGCAAAGCGTGTGTACTCAATGTAAATTACCCCAAAAAAACAGCAAAACCACGCCCATTCACATGCAAATACATTGATTTCCCGAAGTCAGGGGGCGGCAGTTGAACCCAACCCCATTGATCCCCAAAAGTGACGGGCCTAATGCTATGTATGTATGATATGTGTTGTATGGTTATATTTTATCATTGGGAATAATAATATATAAAATTCGAATTTCATCCGGAAAATTGGGAATTTCACTCCTTCCAAACATTTTCGTTCCGAGTGCCCTTGTGTAATGTATTGGGAAATTTAAATCTCATATAGGGTATACAGACCATTAAATGAACACTTTTATGAAAGAACACCTCGTAATTTTCTTTAAAAAATAAGTTTTTAAACCATTTTTCTCAGATGAATCAGAAGTAGGCACGTCATTCTACACATTTCTAAAAAGAAAATGGCTAGAAAATGCTGCGTTTGGGCTTTGTTTGGGGTGTTCATTCACTGGATCGAGGCCTTTTTTCTCCTTTCAGCCCCCCAAAAAACCTGATCCAGAACCATAAAAATTAGCGCAATATTTTTAAAAATAATTACATATATCACTTAAAGTGTTTTTACTGTCACGTGACAAATGCTATAATTTTCAACAATGTTATTAATTTTTGAACACGAAATTTCGCTTAAGTTCATTCAGTGGTCGGTCTACTACATCCAAAACAAAATCCCCAAAACCAAACAATCCAACGGAAAGAGACTGAACCCATAAATTCCTGACCACTTTCTCGTGCCAAGACATGCAAGTTCACAGGGAACGACCGGGTCTATTTATTACACCACTCTCTTTTTACCATCGCGTGTAGAATGGCTCAATGGCCATGGCTGGGCAGCAGTGGCCACTCCGGAAAAAGTGAATTGTAACTGCACTTCTGGGTGAATACTCGATGGATTCACGCTCTGAAAACCGAAGATCGAGTGGCCATCCGTGAGCAATTTTCGAGTCGTTCCAACACGCCATTAAAAGAGTCGGAAGGAGGAAACGGGACTGGCTATCGGTTTCCTATCGATGTCTTTTGGTTTCGGAGGTGATTGCGTGTTGCTCTGTGGTGTGGATCGAGGAATTATCGTTATTAGGTACGCTGAAGAGTACTTTTTTTATTGATTGTTTGACAAGCTTATAGCATCAGTGTGGTTGGCAAAGTGAAACAGGATAGCCGTAACGCTAATTTTCGTCATAGAACGTGGGAAATTCTTCAAACAATATTGTCGAGCATTTTTTTTTTTTTTTAATTTTTGATTGTGTGTATAATGTTTGCATCGTAACGCGGCTGGTTTTCCTGAAAGTTGATTTCAGTGTGCTTGACATGGTGGAAAATTGTGATGACTTAAAGAATCTCTGATACCAAAAATCATGAGTTGAAATTGGCACAAAAACATAATAGCAGCGTTGATATTGAGGAGAAATTCAATTGGCATTGGAGCCATGTGTTTCGAGGTGATATGCAGGGTTCCATTTGGAACCTTTAGAACAGGAGGCCAAATGTATCTGTATACTCCTCTTAAACTCTAAAATGGAAAAATGTGCTTTAGATTTTCAACCTTCCTTGCCATTGCAAATGATCACACTATACGTGTTGTCATTTCCTAAACTATCGTTATGGATTTACCTCACTTATATAGTCCAAAATGGGAAAAGTATATAAAAACTGTTTTTAGTACTAAATGACTTGGTGCTTATTCAGATTCTAAGCTTAAATTGTCAATTAGAAGACATCAGGTTCTACTAAGCTCGATAATAGGCCCTTACTTTGATTCCCAAAATAATGTTTTAAGTTCAGAAATATATATTCACGATTAAAGATAAAGTTTATAACATGGAACTACACTTAAATTAAACTTTAGAGAGATACAGCATAGCACTGCAAGTTGCCTCATGAGTTGTTGGTCCTTAATTTGCATTTTTGAGTGTTTCATCACAACGATTTTGTCTATAAAAGTCACTGGCGCAGCTGAATTTATCTTCGAGAAGATAGTGCCATAACCAGTACTGTGGGGTCGGAACGAAAAGGAATGAACGTGGGAACTTTAGAGCCTCATACTTCGACTATTTTGCCCCCAAATCAATCACGACTTCGATTCTGACCGACTCGGAAGGAAAATGACCATCTCCGACTTATGGAATTTTGTAGTCCACGACTTAGATTCCGCAACCTTGGTCATAAAAATCCCTAGCTGCATATAAAATGCAAAGCTATTATTGGAATTACTGCTCAAAGGCAAGAAACCTGGAGGGGTATTAACCCCAAAGTCTTTGCTGCACCCGAATGAAATTCGCCCCGGTGAAGCATTACTGGAGAATTCAACGTACGTCAAAAACTTTACAATTTCAATACAAAAGCGAAGTATGACTTTTCCCATTTTTTAGCTCCTTATTCGGCCTTATACGTTACATGGCGAATGCTATGGAAATAAAATGCATTGTTTCAGTAAAATTGCTATGAATATTAATATCACATTCACTCTAAGTATTCCACATTACACAGAAAGTCTGGTGGATAAATACCACATGACTTTCTGTGTGACTATAAAATAATGTACCGACACAGCCATTCTGTCTAATGCTCCAGGTCACCACGTTGTTGATTCAAAAACAGCTAGAAAGAGAAAGAATGACAGCATTTTCCCGGAAAAGTACTCCAACCTTGTCTCCATTCCATTAATTGTTAAAAACATGCCAGCATTTACCGTTATAAGTATAAGTAGTGAAATGTCGTTACGTGCTTTTGTTTGCAGAGAGTAAAATACTTGCTTGATGGCGGATCTCGGTTTTGAAAATTTACATACTGAAAAACAAACAATTTTAGAAACACTGATCTGAATAATATGAATAATGAAAAGATTAATATTTTCAAAGCTCGTGAGAAGTAATTTAAAAAATCATCATGACAAACTGAAATTCCCATGACTTAACTATAGATATGATTTTTTTTATGAATTCTTGTTTATAAATTTGATCAATATACATACTGATGGAGAAACATTTCAAAAACCGTGATTTCAGTCAAACGAAACGAATGTCAAAGCTGATGATAAAAACTTTAAAAAAACGATTATGGCAAATTAAAATGACTTTCAGGGAGCTATGGAAATTATTTTTATTTCAATAGCTCTTTTAAACACACGAACTTTTACCGCGATAAGTATAATGTCAGTGAGTTAAAACACTTGTGTGTTTCACGGCATATCTAGTTTTTAAAAATTCGGTCAGTATACACAGTGATGTGTAAGCTTTTCAGAAACAATGATTTCAGCAACATAACTAACAAAAAAGAATAACCTTGTCAAAGCTCATGAAAAATTATTAGAGAAGAGGATCATGACGAATTGAAATTGCCATCACGAAGCTCCAGAAATGATTTTCATTCCGTTAACTCTTATAAATATACGAACATTAACCGTGATAAGTATAAATCGTGGATTCTTTCCTATTTTTACTCACAGAAAGTAAAGTACTTGTTCCACGATGTATCTAGGTTTTGTAAATTCGGTAAATATACACATTGAGGGAGAACCATTCCAGAAAAACAATGATTTCAGTAACACAAATAACCAAAGGAATAACATTGTCAAAGCTGATGAAGAAAGGGTTAAAAAAAGTATCATGACAGATTGAAATTGCCATCACGAAGGAATAGAAATGATCTTTAATCTGAAGCTATAAAAATATTTCCTCGTGGACCCCAAATCATGATCTAGACATGAAACTCGACTGTTTCTTCAGACGAACCAGCCCCATTGTTCCTGACTAATCCACCATGGTAGAACAAAGGCATAATGGAGGGACAATATAACCCAGTTTGCTGAAGTGGTAGGAAACGGAGTCAAGAGTATGCAGCCTTGAAAAATAATAAAAAGGAGAAGAGGATGAAAGTTGTTGTCGGGGCATCATCTTTGGTGGATCTGACAGAAGCGATGTTGTCGTCCTTCGGAGATGTTGCTAAGGGTGGACAAGGTGGTTTATGAATAACATCACCGGAAAAACCACCTGTTTGTGTGTGTGAGAGAGAGAGGTTCGTTTCTCAAGCTTCGTTATTTCGAAAGAACACTTGCCCAGGGTGGATTTGAAACGCATCATTTGGGTCAAAACGATTTGTGAAGATCAGAACTTTTGTTGGAAAATATGCTTCCTTATGAGAGGAATGTTCTTTGTTGCTGCACACATGACTATTCAAAACTCTCGTGCAACATACGGAATGGAAATAATTAAGAGAAACATATTATGAACTGTTTCTTTATAATGAACTATTCTAACTGTGGTTGTAATACTTCACTTGGGGTTCATTATTTTTCTAAAGTTCTCACTTTTTTTCTTTATTTACTTTAAGAAAATCTTTTCTATTTTCACATTGGAAAGGAAAACTATTTTAGTTAATTTGTTCGTATTAAAATTGAGAATGACCGTTACGGTTGAGGCAAAAAAGAAGAAGAATTGGAAGAAAAAGAAAAAAGGTGATTCTGTATGAAAATAAAACTAACAATTCATTACTTTCGATTACTTTCGATTAACGCATTTTTCGCCATTTAGGGGGTGGGATAGAGTTTAAAACATGGTTTGGGTAGGTAAAGTACAAATAGAACCCCCCCCCCCCTGAAATATTAATAAAATTGTTCGTCAAATTCACGATGGATATGCATATTTACACAGCAGGAAGCTGGCTAAATCCTATTAGGCGTCATCACTGTTGAAGCACTACTAACATGGAAATAATAGTTGCTCTGTCAGAAGAAACAATGCAGGTCCCGTTTTCGCCCTCCTACACAGGAAGAAAGTAATTCCATGGTTAGTTAGAGTTATCTGCAAAAGATGTAGATGGGCGTGTTCTCAGTTCCAGAAAATCCCCTCTCAACTAATCTGTAAAACACTTCTCAAACTTGTTGCGTGTCATTGATGTTTGAGCATTTTTACTCAAAAAGTTGAGCTGGAATAAGTTAATTCCCTGAAATGACTAATAATCTTTACTGAAGTTAAAAATACAAGACAACGTGTCCACAAGTACAAATAAAAGGTTAAAATAGAGTTAGAAAACCTTTTATTAACCTTTTATTTGTACTTGTGGACACGTTGTCTTGTATTTTTAACTTCATCAATTGTACAAAGTTTTCGACTGCTTTTCTTACAAAATCTTTACTGTTCCTTCGAAAAAACCATTATAGTAATACTATGTCCCTTCAAAGAGAGCAATAAAACATGCTGTAAGTAACTGCTGTAAGTAAAATGGGTGTACTTTAGTTCCTAATAAGTTCTCTATCTTTTACCACCACTCTTATATTTTGAAAAAGTTAGTGGATCTATCGGGATAAAATTAGAGAAAAAGGTTCTGAAGAGTTGTAAAAACTATTTAAACTGTTAAATGATTAAAAACCCTAATTTAAAGTTATCCTTCCAATTAAGATAACTTTGAATCCTATGAGAAATGTGTTGTAAATTAACTGTGTTAATAAAAGTAGCGTAACTACTATAAACCAGAAAATAAAACTTCTAAAAGTTCATCTAGTTTATTATATTCCCTAGAATATTACAATGCAGGACGAGAGATGTCGACAATAGCAAATCAGCATTCAAGAGTAGCTTCCGAAGAATAACTCAGAGTAATAGGATGATACAACGAGTCGTGTACGTTGCTTGTAGCCAGCTTATTTTGTAAAATAAAAAATTGATTCATAGCTTTTGGAGCAGAGTTCATAGTTAGGCTTTCTAATTTTCTTCAAAATCAACGACAATCGAACCTCGTTAAAACCAATTTCAATGGACTTTTACAATCAATTCGACTTAACCGTAGTTCTTCTTATGCGAAGAACAATATACAACAAAAAGAAAGACGGGATCGGAAAGGTAGTTCGTTCTAGAAATAATTCGTATTAA
This sequence comes from Uloborus plumipes, assembly GCA_038373865.1. Classification (NCBI taxonomy): domain Eukaryota; kingdom Metazoa; phylum Arthropoda; class Arachnida; order Araneae; family Uloboridae; genus Uloborus; species Uloborus plumipes. The sequence continues at coordinate 144,398 of JAXGGA010001131.1, forward strand.
GCGTGTTCGAATTAGCGAGGCCCGACTACATACTAAAAAAATGGCGGAAAGTTAATTCACATGATTCGAATTCCTAAATTACTGTATCACTTTGCGGCAACAACCATTTCGAAGTGCGCGTAATCCATCAACTTTTATATAGGTGTGTACTTATCATATTCCTACAAACCGAAACTGCAGCTCGTAAATCATCTCATTGATGGCAAGTTATTCTTTTTGAAGCATTTTTCGCTTGAATGGGATGGTATTGTTGCCCAAGGCTACCGAAACAGAGTTAACAAACGCATCTCAGCTTGCACAAGAAATAAAGAAAAAACAATCATTGAGAAACAAACTGTTAAAGCTTTCGCTTCTGTTACACCTAATCTCACGGCCTTTTTCTAGCACACACAGCGGTATCGAATGTAGTAGCAGCTTCTTACCTCCACTAACAGAGCATAACGTTTGATGCTATCTGGCCAATTTCTGAACTTCCCATCCCAGATCCTCTGAAACTTTCTAAGACTTGGTGTAGAAAACGAAAGAACACGAACTAACAAATTGAGAGGGAAAGTGTTTCAGTTCTTCTGCCTTCTCGTCTGGGAATCTTTCCAAGCGTGACCTAGTGATGGAATGGTTGCTCAATAACGCCTCGATTCGAGATTCGATAAGGGATGCGCGAGAAGACATGTTAGTAGCAGACGATTGTAATTGACGATGTAGGTAATTGTCAGACTGGTTTATAAAATTCAATTTAAATATGTTAATTATTTTCTTTATTATCGCTTTCGCGCTTTGGTGATATTGTATTCACGGTTTGTTCATATTTTAATTACTGCAATCCAACTCTCGAAGTCACGCGAAAAAGGAAAAAAAATCAATGCATTCCGAATTGCGTATTGAAGGGAGTAATTAAATTTCTTCCAATGCAAGAAAAGGTTATAGAAAAAGAAATCATTTGAGATTGCAGGTTGTAAAGTTGATTTTACACGAAAAAGAACCATTGCAACTTTTAATTGAACAGCAAAGAACGGCAGCAAACTTATGTAACTTGCTTTCATCATCACTTGGAATTAAAATCCGAAACATAATTCATAATTAATAAGCATGAAAATATGTTGATCGTATACTAAATCGAAGTTCGATTGTAGTGTTGCAGTTTCCCCGGCTTAACCCATAGATGCCTGACATTTTTTCCAAAGAAATTTTGTATACTGGTTACACGGCTACAGAACACACTTTACAATGGTTATGTGCTGTAATCTGTTAATAATGAATTGAAACAATATCAAAGTAATAATTGAACACTATTATTCAGTTGAAATGTTCATTTTTGGTCAATTCAGATACTTTTTGGACCGTCCCTAAAAAGGGATGCTAGGTATTAATGGGTTAATCGGCACTTGTCCATCCAAGATGTTTCTCGTTGAAGTTTTTTCCTGGCCTGTCTCAAGCTTCTTTTCAGTACGTATCAATGCAAAGTATAAGTCTCAACATAAAATTCTAAGGATCTCAATCATACAAATAACTTTAACAGAAGAGAAAAAAAATTAGCATGACGGCCCTTCATATTTTTTAGTACAACCGACTTCAAAAGAAACTGTAGAATTCTCAATGTTGCTATTCGCTGGCAAGGCTATAGTATCAAATCATTTTTGTAGGTTTTTCATAGAAGTGGGAAACACTGTTCATAGCTAAATACACTGGCGGAAAAAAAAATCCCAACACCAAGAAAGACTTGTGTTAGATAAACGAAATTTGGTAGGCGTGTTTATACAACTGAAAGATGACATCGATTGAAATTTCGTGTTCCGCGCATAAGTGTGGCGCAGCTGGCGTCACTCAGAACATGCAAATAAGGCTTGTTTTAAAAGCGTGTTCTGAAGCTCTTGTGTATTATTTTCCCGTGAAATTGGACGAATTGCGTTCATGTTAGCCAGGAATATCTTTTAAGAAGGCGAAGAAGCCATTATCAATAGCTCACCGAGTTTAAACGAGGTCGTACAAATTGGCTACGAGAAGGTGGATTTTCATTTCGCGATATTGCAGAAAGACTTGGGTGGAAATGTTTCCACCATGCATGATTATTGGAAGCTATGGGCAAAGGATAGTACTACCTCAAGAAGATCGAGTTCCGAGCTGCCACGTGGCACGACTGAGAAGGAAGATCGCCGAATCTTGCGTACGGCTGTGGCGCATCGTACTGCATCTGCGGTTGACATTCGAGCTGCAGTTGGTACCGTCGTGACCCAAGGAACGGTAAGAAACTGTTTACTTCAAGGACAGCTCCGAGCCAGGCAGCCTGTAGCCGGTATTCCATTGTCTGCAAACCATTGCCTTTTCCGACGGCAGTGGTGCCACGACAGAGCTCACTAGAGGTCGGAGTGGAGATCTGTTGTAATTTTTGATGAAAACAGATTCTGCATTAGTGCCAGTGGTGGCTGTATATTGGTCAAAAGGAGGCCAGGGGACCGCCTGCATCCAAGCGGTCTACGGCCTAGACACACGGGACTCACACCTGGAGTTATGGTCTCTGGAGCAATTTCCTACGACAGCAGGGGCATTCTTGTGGTTATCCCAAACTCACTGACTGAAAATTTGTCGTCAGTCTGTTAGTTTAACCAGTAGTACAGCCCTTCATGAGTAGCATTCACGGGGGCGTTTTCCAACCGGATAACGCTCGCCCTGATATCGCTGCTGTAACGTAATGTGCTCTACAGAGTGCTGACATGTTACCATGACCTGCAAAATCACCAGGTCTGTCTCCAATTGATAACGTATGGGATATCACGGGATGGCACCTCGAGCATCATCCAGTCAGCAATGACGGTCCGATTTCACATTTGCACTGCATTTTCTTGAGCTTAAATTAGCCAGTGATCTTGTACATTTAATCAATTAAACATGTTAACTAGACAATTGCATTACCCAAATTTCATTACTCTACGGCAATTTTTTCTTGGTGTGGGGATTTTTTTTCCGCCAGTGTATATCGTCCAATTATTCTGAAGTTGTTGAAATTTCTCTTCCTTTCAACTTTGCAATATTCCGAGCAATAAAATAAATCACAGAAGTCTTTTGAAGCTATGAAATATGTAAATGTAGAATTTTTAATAATTTGGAAATTTCAGCTTTCTTGTTCAAAGTGTGTGCGTGCACTACTTTTATTAATATAATTTATTTTACACCCCATTACATACATGGTTCAAACTGAGTCTAAAAAGTATAATTTTGTACCAAGTTAATAACTCATTTTAAAAGGTTTTCTATCCAAGTTTTTTGAATTCAAGCCATTTTTTTTTCTTGCCTCAGTAACATTAATAAAATATGAATGGGAGAGATAAAAATGGAGAAAATATGAATTTAAGTTACTTAACCGCTGCCATAAATGACGACAGCAAAACAAATATTTTTATAACAGAGTGTTAGTCCAATGTGATTACATTTTTATCTTTAGCATTATAAATATGTATGAGATGTCATTGAGTTTCCTAAAAAAAATCCTCTTTAACCTCATGGTATGCAGGTCTATTTCTAAACAACGCTTGATGTTTTTAATTGTCGACAACGCTAGAATAAAAGACTGGAGAAAAAAATTTAGTATTTTCACTTCCCAATTTTACGGTATGTATTTTTAAAGTGCATTGACTTTTTAATGACCTCCAAATGAAAGAAGGGCCGTGACCTCTTTCAACTACCTGCTGAAATATTCCTGCCATTCCAAATTCGAACTTTCACCTCCAGCCGTTATCTTCCCTTTATCTCGTTGAAAACACGGAAAAGATCTTCATGATCTTCAAAATAATGTCCTGAAACGAATCTTGAACTGTTCAGGGTAAATAATCATTATTTTCTTTTTCAATAACGACTTACAAAACTCCGAATTCAATTTGACAAGTGTGCTATTATAGTATATACTTAAACAGCATACATTTTGTTCTTTTAGTCTATTTAAAGAAATTTCGAAACCTTGACAGCACTTAGGTTTTGTAGTGTTTGTTTTTATTACCTGTTAATGCTTTTCAAGGGGATAAAAAGGAAAAATTATTCCAATTCAAACTCCTTCCTCAATCACGGATTATTTCCAAACAAAAGAAGCATGGGAACCCTTTAGTATTAAAAGCATCTTCACATGCGCATGGATAGGATAATCTGATTTTTTTTAATATACAAATGTTCACTGGGAATTAAATACAGGAGCTGATCACTCATGATCTCCTGCGCAAATTAAGCCCTGACATTAAATTATAGGGTAGACCATAGGCGGCTCGTACAGGGGGCAAGGGGGGGGGCGAATTTAACGAAGCTCATAAGAAGCAATTTGCTATTTAGGAAAACATCTTAAATTTTTCATAAATTTTCTAATTTCCAAGAAATATCGCTTATTTATAAATAAATCGTTTTTCTTTATTTTTATTATGCATCAGACGCTGGTTAGAATAAATGCCTAAACATTATGATGATCTGTTAAAAAAATAAAATAAGAAATTTAATTATATAATTCTTTATGTTTGAAGTTTTTTTCCGGCGAAAGATTTAATGATTAAAGTAACACAGCCAGAGTGGCAAACTAGCGTTGATAATGTAATAAAATAATTTATAACAAAAAGGAAGCTTTAATGAATGCTCTTAATATAAATTGGGGTTTGAATTTAGGTCAAACGAGAAATAAAAATTTAACTATCATCTTCGGTTAAGTACGTTAATTTTAAAAATATATGATGTAACTGAATTACTGAAAAAACTAGTTATAGATTCTCGTTTCCTAACATGGATTGTTACAGTATTTAACTACCAATTACAGTGAACTCTCACTTATACGCCGGCCCAAGGGACCAACAGAAAAAGGCGCATAACAAAGACAGACGTATAAGTGAACAAGCCTATTAATAGGACTAAGACGCAACATAGGTTCTAATGAGAGAATGAATAAAAATGTCTCTACAGAAAAGGAATATATTACTACGGTTCGGCAATTACTGGAACGTAACTACAATGATAAAGAGAAAACAGAAATTGTAGCATACCTAATTACAAACTGTTCCCTATAAAACCGATGCATAATAGATAATTGTCCCTCTCCAAACTCTAGCTCATGTGGGAAAAATGGATTCCGTGAGCAATAAAGGCAAAAGATTAAAGAGGAAAGTGAAGAAATATGCTTATTTTTTAAAGAAAATAAATTCATTTTTTTTACATTTTAGGGATAATTCGGCGCATAAGTGAAATATTTATCTTTAGAGCGATGCATAAACAAATGATACCATCATTATTTTGCTATGAAATGTGCTAGGACCATTTTAAATCATCGTATAAGTGAAAAAGGCGCATAAATGAGGCGGCGTGTAAGTGAGAGTTCACTGTATTATTTTTCAGTTTAAGAAATACGTCTAGAAAGTTATTTAATAGGAGAACGCAAAGCTAGTTTTTGAAATGAATAAACTACAAATATTATAATTTACTCGATGGTTTCAAATTTATATTTGACACATTTAAATTTTTTTGCATACTTTTTTTTCCATAATGATGTTTAATATCTTTTCTCATAAAGATGAATGTATGCATTTACGTTTGTATTTTATCTTTCGATAAAATTCGGCAAAGTCAAAAATTCTACCCTCCCGAAAATTTGAAGTTCGGCGCTCCCCTGCTCACATTGCGGTTTTTACCACTTTGTTGTACGCAGTTTAAGTTTTATAATTACGAAAGATGTTTTTTTTTAATTATTTATTTCACAAACATTATTATTCACTCGATTGTTTCAAGTTTAACCCTACACTGCATAGCGTTGCCAATTGGATACATAGACTATTTTTCCTTTTGACCAAGCATAGGGCAAATATCTTTAAAGCAAATATAACCATCTATCCTCAAAATTAAATCTTTAAAAACGTTTCCCAATATTTCCTTGTTACATTGAAAAATGTATATAGTTCTTTCAGAGAACAAAAAATCATGCAGTGTAGGGTTAAATTCGACACATTTAAATTTTTTTACATAAGTTTTTTCTATATTTTTATAATGATGTTTAATATTTTTTCTCATAAAGATGAATGTATGTATTCACGCTTGTATTTATTTTTCGATAAAATTCAGAGTTTCATTCGGCAAAGTCAAAAATTCTCCGCACCCGAAAATTTGAAGTTCGGGGCTCCCTGCTCACATCACCTTATTTACCACTTTGTTGTACGCAGATGAAGTTTTATAATTACGAAATATGTCTGTTTTTTTTATTTCAACAGTGATCATTTTTGGTTGTTAGAAATTTTTCTTTTAAAGGACTTACTTAAAGATAATGTAATGATTTTTTTTTCTTTCGTCGTTCTTTTTTTTTTCAATTTTATTTACATTTCTATTTATATGTATATAAAAATTCTACACATCAATATTCAACAAAATACACAAACATTCGTTGTTCTTTTATTAACAGAAGCTAAATACTTGACAATAGGAAAGAATAAACAGAATAGTTAAAAAAACCTTTCATCTCCAATTTAAAACTAATACAAATACAAAAATGAAAAATAGGTAAATTCTGTACTTTCCCAGGTAGCACAAATAACCTTTAAACGTTTTATAAACGTTTTTAAACGGTTGTTACAACGTTAATAACCATTTTACAACCTTTAAAAAACGAAGTGTGCTACTTGGGTTTATGCCAAAAACTGCGCAAAAACTTAAGGTATTTTTTTCATAAAGTTTATAAAACGTGTATTTAAATATGTATTTTATATATTTCAATTGTTTCATAATTATTGCTTTTTATTCTGTTAGTTACTAATTTTCTTTTAACAAGTACAAGTACACATTGTACTGTACTGGACTGTTTATTTTTGTTCTTACAAAGCAACGCGTATTGCGCAGAAAAAGAAATATCGTTTAAAAATGGTCAATAATTTTGTCACATTAAAATATATGCATAAAATAGAAAAAAAAAAGCTTCTTGTGCAAACAATGCAATAATTTTAACAATAAAAAACAATAATAAAGGCAACCAATGAAGATCAAAAAAGGAAAGAAAGAGATTCTAAATTCAGGGTTACATTGTTTCTGGACAAAGCTGCCCTCATGAATAGGACGTATGATTCCATCGTAAAAGAGATTTTTATCGTTAAAAAAAATGAGCACACATATAAATAATGTCACTAACATTAGAAAATTAGAAGAAAGCTCATGCGTGATGTGAAAGAGAACTTAAAATTGTTTTATAGAAGTAGATTTTTTTTAAATTATAGCCAGAAGTGTTGTCAAAGAAATTACAATAACTTAACAAAGTTGTGCTGGGTAAAAAGACTTGAATAAGTCAAAAAAAAAAAGCGTATGTAAATGTAAATTACTGTGTACTAATTTGTGAAATGATTTCACTATGAAAAGTTTGATGTATCTTTTTTTTTCAAGCACCTTAAAAATTTTGCTTGGTAGCATTACGATTTTCTTTCTTTTTGCGTTATTTTTATTGTTTTCTCCACACCAAAATAGAGACAGGATGCTTTTATTTAAAAAGGCACTTTAATTCAATTTAAAAAGGTACTTTTTGATAGAAATTTTATTATTGAAAAGATGCTCTTCATTTATTTATTTATTTTCCTTTTTTTTTTTTTTTTTTTTTTTTTGTAGTAATGTATGCTTACAAAATCCAAGAATTTTTTGATAGTAATTATTCTTTTAAGTAAAGAAAAACTTTTTAATGTTTAGTTTTAAAAATTATTTTAAAAACATTTTAAAAATTAGATTTATCTTTGAACTAACTAAATTCTCGTGGATAAGGGAAAAACGAGGGAGTTTCAAGGCCAGACTTTCGTGAACCTTTACTGTTCGAAAAAAGTTTGCTTTTGTGGTACACTTTTGTTAAAACTTCAAAAGGGCAAGGAAGGCGCATTAAGAAACTCAGATAAGAGGGCAGGGTGCAGCGCCCTCCTAAAAATGCCTGGGGAAAACACTATATTTTACACCAATAAATAATTTTTCACCCGTGTTGCAGCTCATTTTTGAGCGAGCTACTACTAAGAAATTTCCTCTCGATGGTAGACAGACGTCTTACTTCTTTAAAAGTAGTATTTTATTTTTAAAAAACTTCGAAATATTCTTTAAAGTTTTTATCGGTATTTTATATATTACGTACCTGCTCGACTTAATCACTCGTTTTCTATATTATTCTGCTTGAAAACTTTTACGAGTATTTATTTTTTAACAGAATGAATAGGGTTTATAGATAATAAATGCAAATATTGAACTAATTTGGAAGTGATTTGTGAACTATGCAGTTTTCTATTTAAAGATTTATCCTTTAGTCGTACATATTTTTTTCAAAAATAATAACATTTTCTTTCATTATATTGTTTATCGTTTTGGACATTGTTAAAAGTGCTCCGTGCACATTAAAAGTTTGGAAACGCTGCTTTCAACAGTAGAAGACTCCTAACTCAATCCTTTCGGAAAACGAAAATAGAACACAAAAAATTGAGCGCATTTGTCCGCCTAAACTGCCTACCTAAAATCGTTTACAAAAGACTAAACGAATAAGTTGCATTATTGCTTTGTGTCAGGGCATTTTCCTGTCAACAACCCACCCCCATCAACAGTGCTGACATCATTATGTCACAAACCGAAATGAACCTACATTTCATTGTTCGTAGAGGGTATATAAATCATTAGAATGTCCACATTCAGAGAACTCTGCTTTTCCCAACTGTCACATGTACATTAAAAAAAAAAAGTCGAAAAGATTCAGTGGCAAAACGTAGTTCGAATGTCAAACGACTTTTACCAACCATCCGAGTCACGTGACTCGAGTTCGAATGTGGAGCAGAGCCTCCTCTAGAACTTCTGCGGACTCATCTCATACTCTTCTTGACCCTTCCGACCTGATTCTACTTCTTGTTTCATCAGATAGTTGCCCAACTGGAACTTTGAATGGAGAATGATTGTTAAGTTAATCCAGCGGAATTGGCCCATTTCGCTGCCCATGTTGCCACTTAGTCATTTGAAATATTTTTTGCAACCCATCAATTAAATGGCCTTTCGTGACACGTAAATCTATTCATTCTACTTATCCATCGTTTATCTCTTAGGTATACCCTTTTAATTGAATTTCTATTCAGAAATTAATATTTATCGGAAACCTAGCAATGTCACTTACTTCATAAAAAAACTATTAACATAATAATTTCCTTCCACTACTGTATGTTCACACGTAAAAAATTATTTTCAGACTGAAAAAGTTTTCTTTTAATATTGTAACGAGTCCGTAGCACCTTCAACTTTCTTTAAATGAGCATTCCAATCTTGAGGAAGTAACTATAAATTTATTTACAAGTATGTACACTATTTACAATAGGAGCGGGAAACAATTGCTAAACATCCAGCAATTAGGTAGCAAACAGTACACTGTACTCTCAACAGTAACTCAGCACCACGTATCTAACGTGAACAGTAATTAAGAAATTACAAAAGCAAAACAAGCATTCGCCCAAAGCGAATATAACGAGCGAGCTTCTCAGAAATCAAATCTGAAAACAACTGACTAAAAACTGTGTTCAAGGCTATTTATTAGGGTGGCGCGAAAAAAACAAAGTTTTTATTTTCGAATCGTAATAGTGCGGAAAAGTTGCGATTGGTGAAGAGTTACAAAACAAAACAAAAATTTTTGAAATCGGATACTATCTTCCGTTCCCGCAACGAGCCTGAAATTTTGAAAAAATGAAAATTTTCATGTGTTTTTAGCGATTTTTTAAAATTTTTGTTTTAAAGTTTTATTTTAATGCTCTTGGACGGAAAAGTTACGTTTGGTGAAACCTTCTGAAATTTTGAAAAATATATTGAAATCGAGTAATACCTTCTGATCCAGGAACAAGCCAGAAAAACCAAAAAATTATAAAATTTCAGCTTTTTTTGGGGTGATGAAAAAAAATTAAAAAACATATGTTCTCATTTTTTTTTTCTTTTTTACCGGGTATCATAGCGTAAAGCCTTTTAAAAAGCACTATATTACTCTTAAACATTAATTTTTTTCTTGATTTTTCAGGTATCTTCTAAACATGCAAAACTACCATTTTTTACAACAATGAAACATTTTCAAATAATCGAAAGTTATAAAATATTTTCCAAAATTTCTGCAATCCAGTACAAAAATCCACTAAATAAAACATCCACTCCTAAAATAAACGCTAATTTTAATCACTAAACTATAAACAATTTTAATACCTAACTAATTATATACAGTTTCTTAATCCCCTTTTGTAGTCTGTGCCTTCTATAATTATGTTACCTAACTTAACTGACTACCCACAGAATCCTTTAACATTAATTTAATTAGAAACTTATTTTAAAATTAAAACTTTTTTAAAGTTAAACCTAGTTAGGTTAGGTAGTGTATAGAATGACACAGCAAAATGCAATTAAAAATTCATAAACTAACATATAATGAGGTAGGTATTAAAATAGTTTATCGTTTAGGGATAAAAAATATTGTTCATCTTATGAGTGAGTGTTTTGTTCAATGGATTTTTGTACTGAAAAAGTTAAACAAATTTAATAATTAGGTATGGGTAAAAAAATTTATGTAAATGTTATCTATTATTTTTTGCTTTTTAGTTGCTTTTAGTTTGCTTTAAGGTTATCTTGGTGCCTAGCCTACAGTAACACAGTCCCAGGCAAAGTGGGGCAAGGTATAACAAAAATTAAGGATTGGAAAGCATTTGACAAGGAGAGGGCACTACTTCCCCACACACCCCTATTAGCCTTATGCAAAAAATTTTAAAACATGTTATCATGACAATTGAACATTTGAAACACGATTGCAGAGAAACTTGTGCTTAAAAGGTTACTATAAGCATCTTGGTGATGATTTTGGAACACATTTCATATGAAAGCCATAAATATAAGGAATGTATTAGTGTAGAAGACAAAACAAATTTTAGATTTTGTTGATTTCTAATTTTTCATGCACAAATAAATAATTAAATTTAAGTTTAAAAAACTAAAAAATACGCTTTTAGAGTTAATCAAACTATAAAGCTTTAAACCATTTCAAATTATAAGTTTACATGCACCTTATAATACATCAACATGTAATATAGTTTAGCCTTTAGTACTAATAATAGCATTCAATAACATCAACATGTCATCATATAGTTTAGCCTTTAGTATTAACAATAGTATTAAATATATCACTTTTATATTTTTAAAGAACGTGAATTTTATCTTTTATTCAGAGTTACATACATACTGACAAACCCACATGTGAAACTATTAAAAACGTATTAAAAACAAAACCGCCATTAAAAAACAACTGGGAGCTAAACAGAAAAAAATAATACATAATATTTACATACAACTTCATACCCATACCTAATTATTAAATTTGTTTAACTTTTTCAGTACAAAAATCCATTGAACAAAACACTCACTCATAAGATGAACAATATTTTTTATCCCTAAACGATAAACTATTTTAATACCTACCTCATTATATGTTAGTTTCTGAATATTTAATTGCATTTTGCAGTCTCATTCCATACACTACCTAACCTAACTAGGTTTAATTTTAAAAAAGTTTTAATTTTAAAATAAGTTTCTAATTAAATTAATGTTAAAGGATTCTGTGGGTAGTCAGTTAAGTTAGGTAACATAATTATAGAAGACACAGACTACAAAAGGGGATTAAGAAACTGTACATAATTAGTTAGATATTAAAATTGTTTATAGTTTAGTGATTAAAATTAGTCTTTTTTTTTTGGAGTGGGTGTTTTATTTAGTGGATTTTTGTACTGGATTGTAGAAATTTTGGAAAATATTTTATAACTTTCGATTATTTGAAATGTTTTCATTGTTGTAAAAAATGGTAGTTTTGCATGTTTAGAAGATACCTGAAAAATCAAGAAAAAGAATTAATGTTTAAGAGTAATATAGTGCTTTTTAAAAGGCTTTACGCAATGATACCGGGTAAAAAAGAAAAAAAATGAGAACATTTTTTTTTTAATTTTTTTTTCATCACCCCAAAAAAAGCTGAAGTTTTATAATTTTTGGTTTTTCTGGCTTGTTCCTGGATCAGAAGGTGTTATTCAATTTCAGTATATTTTTCAAAATTTCAGAAGGCTTCACCAAACGTAACTGTCCAAGAGCATTAACATAAAACATTAAAACAAAAATTTTAAAAAATCGCTAAAAACACATGAAAATTTTCATTTTTTCAAAATTTCAGGCTCGTTGCGGGAACGGAAGATATTATCCGATTTCAAAAATTTTTGTTTTGTTTTGTAACTCTTCACCAATCGCAACTTTTCCACACTATTACGATTCGAAAGTAAAAACTTTGTTTTTTTCGCTCCACCCTACTATTTATACACGGAAAGAAATGTCCACAATATTCTAGCAAAATCCGGAGTGTTCGTTCATTCACAAACTTACATAATCCATTCAAAAATTCCAGCAAATAAAAAGAAAAAAACCACTCCGAGCGAAAAATGTCTTCATGCTTATTAAATGTAGGGCAAGTGTAAAAACTACAAAGTGTTACAGGGTCGGTATACAAATGGCAGAAGTGATATCTTCAGATACTTTTGCAACATGTCGCCAGATAAAACCAAAACTAGTAAAAATGATGTAAAGCAGGAAAAACAACAACTATTTACAAGATTTGTAACAATATCATAATAGTGTTGATACTAATAGCGCATACTAGTATATGCTAAAATCTTGAAAAACAGAGAACTCTGGCAAATTATTACCTGATTGGTTTTCCTGGTTTGCCTCAGGAAATAAATATTTAATATTTTTGTTAAGAGGTTGTAATAAGCTTACTTCTCTCTCTCTCTCCCTTTTTTTTCGAAGATTCAGTTGCTACGGATAATTTTTTTCTGCCAATTAGTGCCCATTAAAGAGCAGTCCCGGTAAAAGTCAGTCAGGAATGTATCAGGAACATTCACAGAAAAACTAGATTTGTTTATAGTTTATCATGCACTTTCCTGATTTGCCAAGAAAGTAATAGAAGCAAATATGGCGAATGCTAAAACAGAATTGCAAACAAATAAGGAACAGCCATATTTACAGGTCATTCCTGCAAAACTACGATGTAAAGAAATTGCATTTCGTCTTTGTTTGGGGTTCAGTCAATCCAAACGGCTATAGTTAAGCTGAAGACAAAACACTTAATAAAAAGCAGAGTATGTTTTGACACTGCCCCACTGGTATCGAAAAATGTTTTTGCAACAGTAAGAAATCTACATTCATAAAACTTGTAGCCATTGAGATAACTTTTTTGCAAAGATTCTTGATTTCCACAGGAATCTGGTGGAAATCTGAAATTCTGGAATATTTCCCTGTAGTATTCTGTGACGTTTAATAATTTTCTTACTGTTAGGTCTGCTAAAAAAATAAGACCTATCTGTAATAAAAGTTTCTAAAGATTATGTTCTTATTTTGCAGAATCCTTTTCGGAACCTGACACTTTCAACATGCTTCACTCTTCTAATCGTCCTCTGCAGTCTGGAAAGAAGTTCCTACGCTTTAGAAGCTGATTTGATCGCTGCTGAAAGCATCGCAGTGTCCAACTATAAAATACAGGCTTTGTCTTCAGCTGGTGACAGACGTTATGGTTATCCCTACGCGATAGCCCCCACGCTTCCGCCATTTCTCAAAGCCAGATCAGACGACGATTACGAAAATGAAGCTTCTGACGAAGTCGAAGCTCTCAGTCCAGTAAGTGGATATGTCATAAATTTACAATTTACAGACTCAGGAACTATTTATCTTTGAGAAATTGAAAAGAGATGGGCCAAATTATAAAATGAGTAGTCAAATTACAGATGAAAAAGTGCACCAGCCTTTAAAAAAAAACTACAGAACGCAATTACGCCTATTACGTTTTACGTCTACAAGTAAAATTAATTTAACATTTATTATAGTACTCGATTATAAAATACCGCATGACTTATTTGATCATCAATGTTCTGTTATCAAAATGAATTGTATGATATGTCCGACAATTGACTATTTTTTCTAGCTCGTAAAATGCAATGAATTGTACAAACACACAGATAATTTTGTAATTGTCTCCTAAGTTCAGGAAAATTTTCCAGTGGTAGTCCCGTGGCTTCCAGCCTGTGCTACGCTGAGTACTTGGGAGCTTTGCTTTCACTCCTCCTGATCTGAATTAACCACGCTGAAAGCTTATACATTTTTTCTCACCAAGCAATGAGTTATGAACTAAAAAAGATTTCTCACTCACTCCCATCGGCTGTGATGACAACAGGGGCGGCCCTAGCGGTGGACATTCCAGACCCCTGTCCGGGGCGGTAAATCTTAGGGGCGGCATTTTGGTTCAAATACCTGAAATAAATTTTTGTTTAAGAAAAGAAAATGTATAAAACTATTTAACAAACATCATTCTTTTTGTAACTTGGTATCTTGAAAAGTATGAATGTAGGAATAGCTAAGTGTGTCATTTAAATGTATCCACTTCAACACAACACAGCATTTTTGGCTTTTGCAACATTGCTTATTAAAATAAATGGATCTTTAGAAACTAAAATATTAACGGAGACACAAGAAAAAAAACTAACTACTTTAGACAGTTTTTTTAAGCATGTAAAGATTTTGAAATTGTTGCTAGGAGACAGTGGAGCCCCGAACATAGTTTTTTGGGAGGAGAAAAATTTCACAACTCACCAAATGAAGCAATAATTTCTACCGAATCTAAAGCAGTGAAAATTTGCCGAATAAGAAATGTTTTTAGGAGGCTACAGAGTGTCCTCTCATCGGGGCATACGTGATAAAATATTTGAAAATAATATTGACTGATAGGAATCACGGCATATAACTGCGTTTGATCTAGCACAGAGGTCGTCAGCCTATAGGTTCTGGGAACCCCTTAGGGTTTCCCAGCTCAAATAATCCGTAGAAAATGAGATTTTTTTTTTTTTAAGTTTTTTTTAGTTCTCTGAATATTCTGCAGATTTTTTTGAAGCTTGTTCCCAATATGGTTAAATTTGCTGCTGATTTTTAAAAGCTTTTTAGCACATTATTTTTTGCTGGATTTTTGAAAATTCTGAAAGGACTCAGCTCGTGATCAGTATTTGCTCAATTATAGTGCCAAACATTAAAATTACAGTTTTTATGAAAGATCAAATATTTTTTAATATTTCCAAATAATTTTTTAAAATATCCTCCTACTTAGAAAGAGAAATTATCTTGAATCTAAACTATTTTTTGCAACTGACACCTCTGAACTCTTGATAATTTAAAGAAAACATCAAATTCATATAACTCTATACTGACAAGAGCGGCTGGAAAGTGTCTAACATACAGGTTTTTCTATAGTCTTTGAAAATAAATGTCTTTAAAACTCCTTGAAAAGTGCTACAAATTTATTTCTTATCAAGTGTATGAAATGAACCATTAATTTTCCGAACTCTTGGGATGTTACTCTCCTGATTTCTAAGTCTTTACACCATTTCTTTCAAACAATTTAATGCATATTTTCCCGATTGATCATGTTACATTTAGTACAGTGCTGTGTTAGACGGTGGGTAGGAGCGACGATCAAACATTAATTATATACCGAAAACCGATGTGAGCAAGAGACGATGTGTTTTCTTTTCCCTTCCCAAGTTCTTTTCTCTGTCGATTAATGTCAACGACTTGCAGAATCACAAGCACGAGCAATTTCTATTTTGATTGATTTTAATTTGCATAAGAAGGCAAAATTTTTAAAAAGTTTTTGTTTGCTTGTTTTTCTCCTGATATTTTTGTAGTCTTGATTATTCCTCATAAGGCCTCAAAATGCAAAATTTTAGATCACTTTTTCAAATTTTTTCTCGGGGGAGAAACCCCCGAACCCCCTCAAGTTACACATATTTTTTACTAAATTTAAAGTCGTCACTGCATCATTTTCTTCATGCCCATCCAGCTTCAAAAGTTTCTGAAAAAACATAACTAAATACACAAAAAAAAAAAAAAGAGAAAAGCCAGCAGGAGCAATAAAAGAAAGAGAAAAAGAAACATGAGGTTCTGTATCATGAGTTTCACGGACTACAAGAGGGGTCCCATATTTAAAACAGCGTAGGGTCTAATTCGGTCAAATCCTACTCTGAATGTAGGAGTTTACTTTGTCACGCTGTTTTTAATTTACAACATTTATTTATTGGCTCGTATTTATCAGCAGTTTTTTCTTTTCAAACTTTAATCGGGAAGAGGGGCGGTGTTTTGAATTTTTGTCCAGGGCGGCAAAACTGCTAGGGCCGCCCCTGGATGACAACAGCCGAAGATGAAAGACTACCTAGGCAAAAAATTATCCTCTGTCAAAGTAAAATTATAACAAGAATTAACGTGTAGTCTACGAATTTGATGATAGTTGCTGTCACCAGAATAGATGTGAGATCAACACTGACGTTATCAAATCTGCCTCCAACAAAAATACATACTAGCGATTCCAGAATTACAGACATCATGCAATTTTACCAGTATTATCATCCATAAACAATCAGTATTTTTTAGGAACAGGGCAGTAAAAGAAAGATATTAGAGTTAAATTTTATTTGGAAAAAATATTAAAACAATCCAAGTAATTTTTAGATGTTTGCATTAACAATTAAAATATAGCTCAGATTATGGATTTTTAATATCGAAATTACATACAACGGCTTAGACTTAGAGATATGGACTCTCTCACTTACTTCCAGGAAACACGAGAGCCAAGTCAGGCAGGCCTATTGTTAGTTTAGTTGCCGTGTCCCTCTCTTCTCCTAAAACATATAAAATTCATGCAACTCCGATTTTGAACCGGACCCTCCAAAGGGACGAACCTCTAGTCGGCCCTGTTTATAGCTCACCCCTGAAAAAAATTATTTCTTCTTTCCCTTAATTACTAGTCTTGAACATCGTATGATATAAGCCTTAAGAGGTCCATCCTTACGAATCAATTCAAAAGAAAAATTGCTTGTTGATTCTAACAGTTTGGGAACTAATTTAAGGAAAAGCTTTAAATGATTAAATATTCGGTAATTATTATGACAAAACTTATTGCTTTGTTTTTTGCTCTATTTCAGGCTAAAACTTTTGGAAGTAGAATCGATTCCAAAGACGAAGGAATTCCCTTGAAAAAGCAAAAAAAGACTAAAGTTCCATACACTTACGGCGCAACCCGACGCCAAAGCTACGACGAGGACTCATCGTCAGAAAAAAGGTTGCAAGGATATCGGGAGCCCAAGTACAGGAACTTCGACGAACTGGAGACGAGATTCATGCCAAGGAGGGTCGACTACAGCGTTCCATACTCGGAGTATGCGTACCCAAAATCTCGAAGACCTGTCGTATCCCAGAGAGACCCTTATTTGACTCCTGGCGCTGTTACACCAGACACATTTTACCCGAAAGTGAATAGTTATCCATCTACATACGGCAAGAGGTAAAGTTGTATGAATGTACTTATTGTACCTCAGAACCAGACTAACGTAAGTCCATTTTTGTAACTTATCAAGAGAAGGGAAAAACGATTGTCGGATACATGCAAAGGATGGGACTCGCGCTCTTTTAACGCAGCTAAATCATTGTGAAGGAATCAGTTTTATAGAATACTGTTTTCATGAGTCAATGCGGAATAGGATTCTGCATACAATGCACTGATAAAGTGAAAATCGCCATTTTTGGACTTACGTCGTTCTGGTTCTAAGGTACAGATATTGCACCTTATTTCTACCAGGGACGGATACAAGGAAGAGGCGATCGCCCCTCCCTTGAGGAGCTCACCACTAGTAATTTTTCAACACTGAAGTCCAAAAAAGGCATTTTTAGACTAAACAGAAGAGGTTTAGGCTCTCCTCAGAACACATTCCACAATTGAAGTCCAACACGTATGAGGTCAGCACTAAAAAACCAAGATGTAAAGGATATGTAATAAATCAATTGCTCCTCCATAGAAACATTTCTAGATCCGCCCTTGATTTCTACAGGCGTTTCATTTTCTCGATTGATGGGCATGTTTTGTTACATGTACAATCGGTGCCATGTGCAAACATCCCTGGCATTTGTTTGTGGTCTGTAATATAAAAACGAACACCAATACTAGGAACGTGGTTGGACTAAAAAACAAAATTCTGAATTCAAAAATAATTTGTGGAAAATGTAAATTATTTTAATTCTTTCAGTAAAAGTTTGGAATTAACTTACCGAGCTCTCCCCTCCTAATACGTGAGATTTAACTCTGGTACTTTTAGATTGGCGGTCAAGCCCTGCTCCTCCTCCAGAGTCTTTGGTTTTAACATTAGTACCAATTCTAATATGGTAATTTACCATAAAGTCAGTTATAACCAAGCACAATGCCCCCCTCCCCCACACACAGAGGGTCGTGCTAGTTGGGATAGTGCGGCCACACCAATTAGCTCCTGGAGATATCTTATCCTCTGACAAAACTATTTATCTTTCCTTATATTTCACAGGGATCCAAGCATTAGTTATGGAGCAGGGAGATACGAAGATCCCAGCAACTACCACAGCGAACACATACACGGTGGCAACTACGGACTGGGAAACAGTTACGGAACAGGCAGCAGCTACGGACCTGCACCTTCCAAGTACCCATCCGCAGGGGGCCATTACGAATACCAAGAAGATTACGCTATCGAGAGCAACAAGCCAATCATAGGCGACATCAGAAAGAGACTTTTGGATTATGCCGGAGCCTCTGACCTCTACGAAGGGGAACCCGATTATTTGCGGGAGGTTGCGCGCAACAAGCACAAGTATGGCAGCCTTGGCAATGATTATTATTCGTATGGAGGGTATAAGTCGTCTTACGGAGAGTATCCGTATGAATCGAAAATAAATGTTGTTAAGAAAGCAAGATCATGATCGACAAATATTGTTTCAATATGAAAGGTGAAACAGGGTCCAATAGTCCTCTGATAAAAGAGAAGGAACCTTATTTACAGTTTGAGTTATATGGAGATTCAGAAATCATCCTTAATCATCAGGATGGCAAATGAAGTAATGAACAGTTTTCCTTGTCACTAGATATTGACCAAAATATCTACA
This sequence comes from Uloborus plumipes, assembly GCA_038373865.1. Taxonomy (NCBI): domain Eukaryota; kingdom Metazoa; phylum Arthropoda; class Arachnida; order Araneae; family Uloboridae; genus Uloborus; species Uloborus plumipes. The sequence goes on from JAXGGA010001131.1 coordinate 163,406, forward strand.
CTATTTAAGTGTTAAGAAAAAGCAAGAAATTTGTATTTGAAAGAAAAATAGACAGCTGGCTGAAAATATTGAATTTCAAAAATTTTCGAAAAGATAAAACTGTTGGGATGAAGTTGTATAAGACACATAATCTTTATTAAGTAACAAGAAACAAAAAAAGCAGAACTCAGGCAAGGGCTCATTGAAAACTTCTTGATTGTGTTTGAAAATATATAAGCATAAAACTTGTGTATTTTAGTATTATAACATTTGACGAAATTTTTTCATCTGAATTATGAATTTAAATACTTGTGTCATTTACAAAATTCCCTTTTTAGAAAAAACAAATGACTCAATACAAAAGCATTGTTTTAAAACAGCTAACACTGCTAAAATACATAAAGCAAACTTATATATTGTAAATGAAATAAAAAATTATTTGTGCATTATTTAATTAAAAAGTCACTAAGAATGAAAGAAGAAAAACATACAGCCAGTATAATGGTGTAGTAAACACTTTGGCTGCCAAATATTTTATTTACTATTTATTTAAAACATTAAGAAATAAATCTGGTAGTAATAAGCAACCAGTGTTTATGGTTGGTGAGGAGAGGTATCATTTCCTAAACTACTTTATTTGTTAGTTACTGTAAAAGAAATACAAATTAGTTTTAAACCACTCTTTTTTTCTAGTTAAATAATTTAAACTGACCTTGTATGGTCCAACAAAAATACACCAAAAATGAAATTTACCTTACAAAAAATTCAAGTATTTTTTCCCCGAACTACAGCGCTCACTGTATGTAACTTCTTTCCCCTTTTTTAAAGGCACAAAATATACTTTTTTTGCCTATGTTGACTAAGAAATAATGTTGAAGGCTACATGCAGTTTTTGTAAACTGTTTATCGTTATTGCAATTAATATACAATTTTACTATGATATTTGCACAGAAGAATTAAAAGTATTTTTGTAACAAATGCATTTAAATATGCAAAAAAATTACATTCAAAATAGCATTCTTATGTGAATTTGATAATACCCCCCCCCCTCCCCCTTCACATTTGGCATTGATAGAGAAGCAGAATATTTTGACAAACTTGTAAATAAAAATAAGTTAGGCAATTTGTGCCATAATAATGACAAAAATATCTCTGAAAAATTAATATATTCATCTTAGTTGTGCATTTCATGAAGCGTTTGACATTTAGAATTATCTTATCATTAACTGTTTTATGCCACTCTGTAAAATGTGATATTAAAATATTTGTATGACTTTTTTTCTTTGTGTTGCATGCTCTTTTTACATTAGAAAACAATATCATTCTTCTCCAATTGTTGCTTCAAATAATCAAAATAAAACACAAACAATTAATATAAAACACTTTTATATACAAGTCTTTTTAAAATCATTACACGGTAAACATTCTTAACAAATTCATGACTAGATAAACAATATCATTGAAAAATATTTTAGCATAAATGGCGAATTACACAAGTATAGAAAATGATTTAATGAAATAATGAAGGAATCAACAGAGATTAAAGATAACGTAGAAATTGAAAAATCACCTGATATTGTGATATATCACAACTTTGTAGTTTAAAATGTAATTTCAATAACAGATTGCATATTGAAATTTAAATACTCAACATTTTGAAGCATGGTCTCAAAAAGATCTATAAAAATAGAATTTACGCCTCAATATTGCTAAGTTTATAAAAATATGTACATTTTGCAAGACTTATTTAATTTTTACTTTTTGAACAATAATTAATACCAGGAAATATCAATTTAAAAACGAGTCTCAATCGATTATTGAGAAATATTAACTGCCATGTAGATGTTGTGCATATGGATAACTTTTTTAACAATCCATTTCATTAGAAAAATACAAAAGGAAAACTTATTGAATACATTGATAAACCTACCAGGGGAATGCTACAATTGTCAAAACAATTATTACAAAAGCCATTAGCTCTGAATTAATTATAAAAAAAAAATTCAAAGCAACTTTTCCATTGTTGCAACTGCTTATAAAAAGGAAACAAGTGCAAAAACAAACTAACAAATAACCAACAATTTCATCTTTCTCACAGAAGAAAGTAACAAATTGAATATCTTCAGTCATATCACCTGGAAATTCGGAAATTTAAGCAGCCCTGATGCTTATTTTAAGTATCACATAAATACGTGTATCATTTTTGGTTTTGAGATGCAGAAGTTCAAAATATTGTTCTAAAAAAAAAAACTAATACTGCTACAAAGGCACTTGAAAAGAAAAAGGTCAAAGGTTTGAAATAATTGCCTGATTTTAAACAAATTTCTTAAAAAGTAAAAGTTTAATAAAGAACACATTTCAAAATGTAAATACTGCCCAACATCTAAAGGCTCGCCCAACACTGCTGAACGGTTCCATTTCAAAAAGGGGGGACAGCTTGATTATGAAAATGCACCATGGTAGCATTTCCGCTTAGTCCGATATTATTTTATTTTTCGAGAACTAATAAGGAAGGGGAAAATTAAAAAAGAAAAAAACAGCAATGCAACCAGCACTTCAAGTAAAGGAACCCAACAAAAAACAAAGCAAAATCACCTCCCATTCCCTTATCTCTCTTTTATCACCGTCACCTCTAGTTTAACAAAATCAGTAGAGACCCGAGGCGTGCACAAAAGCGTCCAATGTCACCGGAAAAAATATCACACTGTACAGTCAAACCTCCAAGGGACTCATAAATCAATTCCTCATAACTCTCTGTAGTTGTTCTTATCCCACAAGATTTTTTTTTAAACAATAGGATCAAGCTTGGAAATGTAGTTCTGTAGTTTATTTTATACGTAATCTGTTTTAATTATATTGGAATTTACGCTTTTAAATTGTATAACTAATTACACAAGAGGTAAAATCTGTACCTCAGAACCAGACTAACGTAAGTCCATTTTCGTCATTTTTCAGTAGAGGGGAAAAAAGATGTATTCGACAATCGTTTTTCCCCTCTACCGAAAAATGACGAAAATGGACTTACGTTAGTCTGGTTCTGAGGTACAGAAATGTGAATAAAAGTTGACTGCTTTTGAAAACAGAATTTTTAAAGCTGCAGAGCTGCTTTCATCTGCTGCACACGAGTAATATTTATTTGTTTGGTTTTAAAACCATATCTTTAGGGTCCTGTAAAAATGAATCACGATCCTTCTTCTCACAGCTCACATTATTCTGAAACATAGAAAATAATGTTAGAATAAGTGTTCCATTTTCTAACAGCATAAATTTCTAATTTAGTAAGACAAAAATGCTACATAGGTTTAAGTTTGAAACAACATTTTCTGAATGAAAAATAATCAAAGTATTGAAATTTCTTAAATTTGTAACATATATATAATTTTAATAAGGGTTTTGAGAATCAAAACTTGAGTAAATTTACTTTTAACCTTACTGAGCAGAGCGTACATTTGCAGGGTCTTCCTCTACTTCTTGATACTTCATAGACTTATAAACATTCCTCTTTTTTACAATGTACAGCACAATAATATCACATAATATGGTAGCCTATATCGAAAAAAAAAGTATTTTTGACAAAATTCAGAAGCATAAAACAAAAATACAGGTTTTGTGTGAAAGACACTATAAATACTGCAATGATGAAAAATAAAAACTTAAGGGCTTTTATAATGGATAATAAAATCATAGTTTTTTTTTTTTTTAAATAAATAATGATGTTAGTAACACAGTAATATAATTGAAATCAAACTTTTAGACATGTACAATTTATCAATGTGTATGAAGGGACTTTCTCTTTCTGTTCCTCTCTATCCCCAACCAAGCATTGTAAATGAGATTATTTAAAGCATGATTGAATTTATTGTAACTAATGATTTTTTTATAGTCATATTTGTTTCAAAAAAATAAATTTAAAAAAGAAAGGAAAAAGTGCACTATGCCATCACAGGAATTTGTTACATTTCATAAAACTTGTATCATTTTTTTTAACCACTTGCTTTTTAATATTTACTCATTTATCAGATCTTACTAAATAGTTTACTTCAAAACTAAAAAACAAAACAAAAAAAATTTAGTTCTAAATTAGAAAAAAAAATATATACCTACACTATGAATGTCCTGACTCAAGAAAATTCTACTGAAGCTATTTTAAACAGACCCATGTCCTAGATAATTTAGAAAGGTTAAGATATAGCTCTCTCTCTTTCTCTCTTTTTTAACTAAATGCATCATTTTTTTTAGTAAAATGGAAAATAATCTTAAAAAGAAAATTGGAAGGAAAGAGAGAAATATTTAATGCTTGAAAAATAGCAAAAAAATTCTTTTGTGTTTCCTTTTACTGAAATTGAATTAAGACTTAAAATAATAATAATAATATTAATAATAATAATAATATTAAGAATAATAATAATAATGATAATAATAATAATAATATGTAGGGGAATGTGGGGCAAAGTGAAATGGCACAGTATTTTC